>JANHGO010000043.1:341094-362286 GCA_024606505.1 Aquila spilogaster
AAGGGAAGGTGAAGAGCAGCAACAGCTTTCAGGGCCTGGACCTTCCTTGTGGGAGCAGGAGCCGGAGCGGCGGGGCCGCGGGGCTCGGGCTGCCCCCCGCGGGGCGGGGGCCCGGCCTGGAGCGGAGCAGCCCGCACAGATCCGGGGCGACGCTCGACTGTGTGTGTGTGGGGGGTGTTTCTTTCCCCCCCCCCCCACCCCATTGAGCGGGCTGGCGCGTTTCTCAGGCAGGCGCATTGTCAGCGGGGTCCAAACCAGCCCTCCTGAGGCCTGAGCGCTTCAGCTGGGGCTGGCAAATGCTGCTGCCCTGGTCTTCCACCTTCGTGGAGGCGAAGCATTGGCTGCAGGCAGTTACAGCGCGGTGCTTCCCCTGCAAACTTGGTGGTTGTCTGCAGGCACCTCGGAGAGCCTCGTCCCTGCACGGCTGACAATGCTCAGAGATTGCGCGTTTGAGTAAATATAGTACTAGCTGTGTAAATACATTTTTAGTTCTCCTAAAACCACATAAAACCAGTTCTGTTAAACACTTATTTTCGTAAGACTATTATTGACTGCGTAGATCAAATTTATTTTCTGCCAATCCTTATTTAGGCACTTAGGAAATGCTAAGTTTTTCTCCACTTTCTCCTTTTTAAATACCTTTTGGAGCTGTTAGTACTTATAATGTAAACCATTTCTAGTTGCAAATTGGAAACCTCTGAGCCATAATGGTCTGTTGCATTTAGCTGGCTGTTTCTTGCAAGCCCTACATTCTCATGCAAAAAAAAGAAAGAAAGAAAAAAAAAAAAAGCCCTAAAAAACCTTATGAGATTCATGTTTAGAAAATTGGCTGCATACATCGTAGCTGTTTTTTAAACCTCAGTACCTAAGTCACATTTTCCATTCCAAATATTAAGAGTGGTTGAACTATGTTAAAGGGATATGCTCTACCTTAGTTCCCTTGCAAGCTTTAGGGAATTTTAACACAAAGGAAAACGGCTCTACAATTTCAATGAATCTGGGACTAACCACTTCTTGCAGTGCCTGATACGCAGCAGCACCAAAGAGTGGAAGAGACTATTGGCGATTGTTAATGACCAGAATTGGTTTTGTTGTCCAAGCAGAGAAGTATGCAGAATGTAAATGGGATATGTATGGTGACAAATACATTGATAAAAGGATTCTTGCATTCTTTAGAATAACTTTATTTTTACTAGGAAGCTAGTTTTCACAATGCTATTAGGATGTTTTAGTTCTTCAGTTCATATTCAAACTAGCAGAGCTGTGTTTATAAAATCATACCCTGAAATAAGCAAGCTGGTTTTGTTCCTGATTTAGCTCATTTATGACCCAGTTCTTTATATTGTGTATCTCCTAACCTTAATAAATCTAGAAAAAAATGATAAAAATGAAATTAAGTTTAAAGGAATTCCTTCGTTTGAAGAAATAAATCCTTAATTTTAAAAAATGGAAGTTCTCTGCCCTGCTTCTTGGGTAGGTAAAGGCTGGATCAACCCAAGAAATATTGTGGCGAGTTGCAGACCTCCTGAGGTTCCTCATCTGCCCTGGATCCAGGCATATTCAGACAATCTGACTTCTGGCACCTCCAGAACTACTCTGGTACCAATCTTCAGTACATTAAGTTTGGAGACAGATCCTCCCACATGGATTGGAGCCTGCAGGAGCAGGAATACCTGTGTTAGCAGCCTCTCTCTCCATTAGTTATAGAAGGAGCTGGGGCTGTCACGTTAGATGCTTGTGGATAGGTGCTATACATATCCCACCGTACGCGTGAATATGTAGTTTTGTTGACACTGGTTGTCTTCAGTGAGTTATTTCTGTTTTCATACTTACGGCACCTAGAGTGGTGATCTAACAGAAGTCTGTAGAGGCTAAGCTTGCTTGCTGTTGTGACTTTGATCAAATGTGTCCCACTTGTGTTGTCCTGGCTTGAATCGTTCTTGAATGGAGCTGGAATTGCCATTGTCCAGTCTCCTTTGGTGCAGCTCCTTGCATTTAAATGTATGTCTAAAACTCTTGCTGAAAGTGAAGCCGGGACTCTCTTCCCAGAGGAGCTCTGCCTCTTTCCAAATGTGCAGATGGAAGCCCTGTCAGGTATCTTCCACAGAGATGGGGAAGAAAGGCAGGGGGTTGATGCTAGGTTGCCCTTTTCTTAAGGAAATCGAGTAAGGTGTAGTAATGCCACGGGAAATACTGACCCGCAGAGTTCTGGTGGATGTCCCCCAAGCTCCAAACGTCGACTGAGGTGATAATGTGCAAGGAGGTTGGGACTTCAAAGCTTGTTTGGTCTTGAGGTGTCTCAAGAGAGGATGTTTTGTTCAAACCGATAAAAATAGTGGAATCAAAATAGAGTGGTGATGGTCCTCGTGGCTTTTTGTATGGGATGAGCTTCTGTAGCATGATCCAGAACGAGGAAGACCATCTTAGGTCAGCAGCAGTGGAAGTGGTTTGTCAAGACCCTGGGACACTGGGAGGGAAGGACTTGGGAAGTCGGAATCCAAGGTGGAGATTTTTTACTTGCGTGTTGTTTGCATTGCAGTGTTTTCAAGACAACCTTTGTGGCTGGGTTTTTCAAAGCATCCCAAGTTTTATGCTCTGAGCTCCCTGGTCAGGTTGCTATGTGGTTTGGTTTTGGGGCAGCCTTGCTCTCAAACAAGGTGTGTGAGATGGGGTGATTTGGGGACCGGTGCCCTCTGCAATGCTATCTCAAATCCATGTGCTTCCCACTGGTTTTCAATGAAAAACGAACAACTGACTGTTGTAGGAGGTCTTTTGGAACAGCTTTGTCTTCCCATGTGTCTGTAAAGTGTCCAGCTCAATGGACAGTGGATGTTCCTGACTGAAGCTTGTCTGTTACCACAGACCCAACTCAATAATAATGAATGGATTTTTTATTCAAATTGTTTGTACCTTTTTTTGTTTTAGGGATCTTGTTAAGATTATTGGACATCAGTAATATTGGTGCAAATGGTCCTGCTTTGGTTGGTGAGTGTGACCAAGTGGTCTGTATGAGAATTGAAAGGGCAGAGAGTGTAAATGCAACAATGATGTGATGAATGCTTTGTTTCCTCTTGGACCGTACACCGGTTTCTACTAAAGCTATAAACTTGTAAAATGCTTTTGAGTAAGATTCATTTTCTTCTTCAAGCTGTTTTGTAAACATTTTTCATTTACTAAATACTGAAAACTCAAAGAATTTGAAACTATTTAAAAGACGTAGCTGGTAAAACCTAAGTAATAAATACTTCTAGTTCCCAGGACTGGATACAGATACTGTGTGAGAGATTTGAGCTGTTGATTATGTAGATGTTAACTTGTCTGGGTGGACAAAATAGTGTGGCAGATTAAAAGGAGTAATAACTACTCCAGTGTTCATTTTTGTCAACATTATCAAATTTTAATGTGAAAATGAACGTTTCACTTGAGAGACCTTGGTTTACAATTCTTGCATAATGATGAATATTGATACTATTTGCAAAAACCGTCTCTTATTACGAATTCTCTGAACTAGTTGAAAGTTCCTTTTCAGTAAAAAAATAACTTCATATATTTTTCAGATGTGGAAACAGAATTTGCAATAGCCTGAGATAAGGTGGACTAAGGTACAAGTGAGAGAGAGGAGAGAGAAATTATGAGGGAGTATCATTGAACTCCTCAGCTAGTTCTTTCCATGATGTGGCAGCTCTCAAGCCATGCTGTGTACCCACCAGCAGCTCTCAGGTCTCTCATTTTCTTGTCCTGGGCCAACCCCTTTGAACTCCCCACTGAGCACCGAGCCTGGTTCCCCTGAGCACAGGACCCCAGACCTCCACTGTGAAAATCCATGTGAAATTGGGAATAGATGTTTGCAGTTCAGTGTTGCATGCTCTGGAGCGTACTGTAATTGGAAGGCAGTCAGTCACCGCACGAAACTCTGGCTGGTTTGGACGGTACGAATAGTGAAATTTGAGAAGGCCTTTGTTGGTGGAACAATAGTAGAGGTACACTGGAAAGTGCTTCCAGTGAAACTTTTTGCCCCTCCCTCTACTCTCCCCCCTCCCATTCCCCACCCATCTCCTACAAGCGAGGTTTAGTATAACTATGCATTTTACACTTTGCAATGTCTTAAAATTTTATGGGTCTTTGAATTTTATTTCACATTTTGTGGCTTTTCACTGTATCTGTACTGGCTGTCATTAGGAGTTTCTGGTACTAAAGTACTGTGTGTTTGCCTTACCTTGATACTGGGCGAATGCTATACCAGCCAGCGCAGAGAAGAAGTGCTAATGCACGGAGTCGTCTCCTGCAGTGCTAATGGAGCGATAGATAGCCTGATGTTCATCTCCATTCCCTCATTGGTATGGCCATTACTTTTTCTGGCAGTAGTCACCATGTACTTCTATGAGAAATACCTAGGGTGTGCAGTTGTGACCTGGCTTCTCAGGGTTAAGTTACTGAGTTTAAATGGCATTATTTAAAGCATGTTGCCTCTGTGGTCCCTGACTGCTACCTCTCAAAACTCTGTTCTCCCTACTTTTTCTTCTGGTGTCACTGACTTTTGTTGCTATTTTTGTCTTTCTGTGAAATGCAATTGTATTTCAGAGTTTATTGGTATTGCCTGCTTCCTTGTTTTCTGGGTTGCACTTTTCTTATTATTTGGCAAGGCATAGATCCTGGTGTGGGACAGAAAGCCTCCCATGCTGTGGGAGGGCTGGGTGGGGAATTGTGCAGGCAGGTTGGGGAGAGGAGGTTGTTTACATAGTATAATCTCAGTCATCTCATGCAGGATTCCCTGCAGGGTCCTTGGGAGGCTCGGAAAGGTGATTTCATCAACTCGTCACCTCCAGAAGCTCCATTAACAGAGGGTCAAGTTTCCTACCTCAGAGCCCTGCTGTCAGAATAACCCTTCAGATATCGTCAGAATACTTTTCTCCCTCTGTCTTTCTTCTCTCCCTCTTAGTATGATTAGTGTTTCGGTTATGAACTCTAAAAACCCATGGCTCTTTGACAATCAACTGTCAGCATAAAAAAGTTGCAGAAGTGCTAACATGG
Source organism: Aquila spilogaster (assembly GCA_024606505.1). Classification (NCBI taxonomy): domain Eukaryota; kingdom Metazoa; phylum Chordata; class Aves; order Accipitriformes; family Accipitridae; genus Aquila; species Aquila spilogaster. Next base: position 346,126 of record JANHGO010000043.1, read on the forward strand.
GATTTTTCTTATGCTTTAAGACACTTGGTACTGCCTGAATGATGTAATATGCATTGGTGGTGGGACTGGGAAGTCTGGGCTTACTGTCACATGGCATCCCTGAGAGGCTGGTCAGACGGACCTTCGTGAGTCCCACTCTGTGCTTGTGTTGCGCAGTAATAGCCTGGAGAGAGAGCTTTTTTGTCTGGAAGAAATGTGTCAAGCGTTACCAACTTTTGTGTCTTTCTTAAATGCTTAAATTCTTAAAAATCTTGGAAGTATTGATTGCTGTTCTGAAGCAAGCTCCTGACATTGGGTAAGAAGCTGTCATCAAACAGTGAACAGAGTGATAATGTACAATTCACGGTCTTCAAATCTGTTGTTAGTAGTAGGACAAGGCATCTCTTAGGATGACAGAATCTTCAAGGTGTTAACAGAGAGGGACGGAGCAGACCACTGGCAACTGCTGTGAGAGGTGAGGAACTGCTAAACATTGTAGGTCCTCATGAATTTCAGTATGGCCATGAATAATTATATTAGTGAAATTATATGTTAAAATGCTGAAGCATCACCTTTTGAAAGATAATTCTGGTTCTTGAATTTCTTCAGAGATTGATTTGATGATGCTGCTTAGAAATTCTTTGGCTTAATGAAGATTCAAGGAGAGAAGATTTTTATGCTGGACTGCTGAATGAATCAATTTTGCATTATATTTACCATTTTTCTCTCTTCAAGCATTTTGGATATTCTGTTGCTGAAGTATACAGAGCCACTGCTTTAAGTGTAGCTACTGCTACTGTTAATTTATGGTACTCATTGACCTGTTTAATTAATGTGAAAGGCTAAAAGACTGACACTTTGGACTGCAGTTAGATGTCAGCCTGTTATTGGAAGCCCAACCTCTGTCCTTTGGATGGAGTGTTTGGGTACAGTGTCTGCATGCAGCATACATATCTGTACATGTCATTGTGACAATCCAGATGGAGATTTTTGGAGGCTACCAGCCTTCATATTAAAGAATCTGATTTCTAAAAGTCCAAAGATCCCAGTAGTACCAGTATTTTTTGGAAGGCCGGGAGACATCTAAACATCACTTGGATATCAGAGGTTTCTCCTGTTTATTTTAAGACTTCTGAAAAGCAGGCAGGTATCTGACTGTAATGAAGGAATTTAACACTGGGCTCTAGTTTTCGTAAACTTTTGGCCTCTTTTTATTCTTTCTTTTTGAGCTTGCAGGCTCTGAGCAGAAATTCTCTCTTGGTAACTTAACCCTGAGCAAATATTTACATTCATGAGATTCTTGCTACTTCAGCAATCATTTTGGGCCTTGAGGTTGGAACAGGGTGAAAGTTACTGTACCAAACATTGGGGCTGGGGAAGGAGCGGGGAAAGGAAGCCTGAAGAAGCCTTCAAATATGGTTTTACCATGTTTGGTAGGAATCACCTGTTCAGTGTATTTTGGTTATCACTCCACAAACATTGCTGTATTCCAGAATGAGATTTGCAGAGATACCGTATTTCCTGCCACTGGCCCTATGCATATGATGGGTGCTTGTGATTTGAATTTCACCCACGTCTTCAAAATGCTGAATAAAAATGTTTGTGTAAAAACTGAAGTGAATGTAGCAGTAGAAGGGAAGACTGAGTTGGAAGAAAAGGAATAAGCAGTGAGTACAATGCAAAAAGCATTGAAAGTGGTGTAGGATGAGATTTTGAAGAAAGAGGGTTTTAAAGTCAAAATTAGTTAAGAAATCTGAAATTTGTAGAAGAGGAAACGTGTACAAAACACTGTTTGAAATTAAGCTGTGGACACTGCAGAAATAAAGGAAAGGTTCTGCAGGGTACAGAACAACAGAAATCTGAATAAAGCAAAGGAGGGAGTGATCTCCCTCAAAACCAATGGACGAAACCACCACCAGATCTCAGCCTCCTGTGTTTTTACTTTCTAGATTTTACCATTGTCATCCAACAGCATGCCCTGTGCGGGCTGCACCGTTTCTGGGAAAGAAAGAGGATGACAGTAAACTCAGTTCTCACTCCATTTGTGGGAGAAATAGGCAGGTTTCTCATGAGGGTTCTCAGCAAAGGCTGAGCACCGATGTAGCTTCCTCTCCCAGGCCGTCTCTGACGCACTGCTCGGGGCTATGTTTGGAGCCCTACACTAGTGGTCTGGCCCTTGGGCTAAATACTGCAGCTGCAACATTGCTGATGGCAAGCTGCTGGGAGCGCGGGAGAGCACGCGCTCGCATAGGAGAGCTGAACGCAAAAGCCAATGCAAACTGTGTATTGTATTCCCTCTTAAATTTGACAGAAAAAGGGGTTGTGCCCCTGCAGCTGAATTTGTACTGTTGGTTGACACGGTTCTACTGGAGCCGTGGCTGAATCTACAATAACTTACGCTGATTAAAGGTCTAGCCCCCAGGCTGTAACAGCGTATAGCTACATGTTGGAACCGTTACGGTTTGCATTGAAGTAGTATATATGTTTTTTCTACTTAATTTTTTTTCCCCTTTTTTCCCTGTTTGTTGAATATCTGCAAAGCCCCGGGTTGGGGGTGGATGAATTTTGCCTGGAGGAAAATCTCAGACGTTCCAGTTTCCTGTTGGAGCCAGGTGTGCCACCTCCATGTATTGCTCCCACGGCTGCTGGAGTCGTTCACTGGGGGTGAAGTTTCCCATGGAGGAACAAACAGTGCTGCTTGCTGAGCCCTCCTGGATCTGTTTTACTAATTGCTATTGAAATCCTTACAGCCTGTTTCTCGGCTGTAAAAGTGCAGAGCCAAACATCAAAGTTGGGGGGGAACAATCCCCCCCTAGTTATTATGCAGTTCAGGAATTAATTTCTTAAAATTTTTTTCAACTCGAGCAAGTACATGTCTTGCCTTGCCATTCCCAGGAGATGCTTTCTAATGGAGGTGCAAGTGTTCACAGCTAGGGAAGAGTAAGTTTTCCTCAAAATAGTAAAATTTAAAAAAAAACATAAAAAAAGCCTGTCTCATCCATACTGTCTGGAGTTGTTGGTATTGGGTTGTTGGTCTGAGTTACGGCTGCTTGATTTTGATGGTCGCGCAGTAGAAAAAGTTGCTTCACTTGGAATGCAGAACAGATGCTTTACTTATTCACTTGAAAGGATAGTCTAGGGGTTTTTTTGTATTTCCCAGACCATGCAAGTCCAAAAGTTATTTTAAAAATTGCTAATCCTTTTGTTAGGACAAAGAAACTGTGGAAGTGAAGTTTGAGGGTAAAGGAACTGTGGTGTTAATTGTCCATCTAGTCCAGGGTTCAAGCTCTGCCCCTGGCCACAGCTGCTGCTTCAGCCATGAAAAACTTTGTAGCAAATGGTTATGGAATAGCTGGCACAAAGAAATAGGTTGGGTGGTTTTTTTTTCCTTCCCCCTTCTTCGCCCCACGCCCAATTGCTTAAAAATTGGGTTGTGTCTTAAAGGAGTGTTCATAAACTCACAGAACTCATGGCCTCCACTGAAATAGAAATTTTCTTATGGCTGGTAACAGATTTAGTACATATTATTAAAAAAAAAAAGTTCATTTCTAGTTGTTGCATAAATACATAGAGTGGTGCCACTGCTTTACTTGTATGTTCACAGTGTTAAAACATTGTATTTTAACAACGAACTGAGGGAGGTGGGGGATGTTCAGCCCTGCTGCTGTGTGCACAGGCAAAATGTTGCATTTTGCATTTAAGCTGACTCTCCCAAAGCAGCAAGAAACCTGCAGATAAGTTGCTGCCAGCTGGAGCACAGTGTGCACCATTTTGATGCTCCCTTTTCTCTCCTCCCTCCTTGTGAAATTAGGTTTCAAACAAAACCACTTTTGAAAACTGAGCAGGATCTTGCTTAATGGTTATCTATGGCAGTGGAGCCTCCACCGGGTGATACTTTGTTTTCTGTTCGATGGACGGTCAGAAACCCAGGACCTGTAGGTGGTGCCTGTAATTTGGGAATGGCTTGGTGAAATGCTCTTAAAGACCTTAAATCTTGAGAGCACAGGTTTTAAACTTGGCTATTTGATTTCCATTACATCTGGTTTTGCACCTGCATTGCTTGGGTCTTCCAACCACACAGGCATCAGCTGCTAAGAGTATATTCCAAATCTGCCAAACACATTAGATTATCCCGTCTCCTGTTTCCTGATTTATTCTATCAGCTTCATTGGATGAACCTCAAACTCCTGTTGAGTCCTGGTCACCTGTTTGTCCCACACCAGGATGACTGAGGAACCCTTGTGTGCTACCGCTGAGGCTCAGCATCAGCCTCCCAATTGCTTTTTCCATTTCTCACTGTTCTTGGTCTCTCACCTCTCCTGACATCTTGCAGTTCTGTGGTACCTTCAGGATATTCCTGACTACATCTCTTTCCAAGATGTGTTTCTATTGTGGCACCTGCTTGGCTGACAGTCTGTAATAAAAATTAATAAAAACTGAGTTGCTACAGTTATAGGCTAATTTAGCGAAGATCTTCAGATCCTTCTGGTGGCCAGATTGCAAAAATGCACTTTTGTACTTTCAGCTCTCTGAAACTTCTGGTTTTAAATCCAAAACCTTGAGGTTTAGATAGATCATGTGCATGCAGTTTTGATAACTGCGTAATTGTGCTGCTGTTTCCCCGTTGGTTTTTTTTTTTCCCCCAAATTCATGTTCCTCTACCTTGCGATGGAAAAACCAATCTTATGTATTAAATCAAACTTTTGAGCATGTAGACTCTGGGTGTAGCTTGCAGAATTCTGGGTGTGGTGATATGATAAAAAAGGAAATTGATCATCATTGTCATTCCCTAGAACTGTGCATCCTATAGGGAATCCCTCAGGCGCCCTACCAAGGAGGCGCTTCGCACTGAAAACTTATTTTTTTTTTTTTTTTTTTTTTTTTTTATTTCGCCAGGTAGTGGGGGGAAAAAAGGTGAGGCTTCATCTAATATCCATTTGATTAGTAAATCAATATTTTATATTGATCCATCTTTTGAAATGTGTTAAAAGATGTCTAAACGTCATGTGCTTTAGTTTCTAAAAATATTGCAAAATCATAATTTTGATTGAAGACCTTAAAATACTATTTGTGGAATATAATTGAAGTTTTTCTTTTTAAAATGTTGGTTAGGATTTTCAAAGGGAGCACAGCTATGAAAGGAGAGCAGTTCAAATGTGACTTGATTCTGTAACTTCCATTTTGGTTTTGTTTGGATTTTTTTTTTTAAGATTTGAAAATCTGGTGGTGGTTTAAGTTGTGGTTTGTTTTTTTTTTAAGTTGATGATTGTGACTGCAGTGGTGTCCCCTTGCTGAAAAGGCACATGGCAGACCTTAAAATCAAAATTATTATTTTTCAGTCTGGCATAATGATGCAAAAGAGAAGACTGTCATTTATTTCACTTAGAAGCAGAGTATGCTGAGCGCTCTGGTTTTTAGTTTTTCAGCAACTTTGGTGTTAAAAGACATGAGCCAAAGGAATTTTACATTTTTACCCCTGGCACTTCTGCTGCCAGATATTGAGGGGAGGTCACACTTAAAGGGATTAACAGAGGATGGAGCAAGACAAAGCCTTGTCTTAACAGCCTGAGTAGGCAATACTTTGCATGGGTGTTGATTCTTCTTGGATGTCTTACAATGTCAGTGGATGAACAGTACAGGACTAGAGTCGATCAGCCATATTATATGCCTAGAGATTCCTAGAGAAAGGGAACCTGTTTGAAAAATGCATATCCAAAAGGGAGCCTGGACTGAAAATATTAGATTTATATGCAGAGTTCTGCTTAAAATTATGCTTCTTTATTATATGTATTTTTAGGTGGTGTTACAGCTGGGTAATAGACTCATGGAAATGTGTCTGTTGAATGAATGTGTAATTAATCCTGTATATTACGTCCAGAATAAGAGAAATGTAGTTCACCAGATTTTTCTTCATAAGGACTGCATTTAGCAAAGAGGTTTGATTTTTCTAGGTTAGGAATGTACAGAAACTGGATGTAGATTGTTAGGCTTTCTTGTTTTGGCTCTTTTACTGGTTTTGGTTTTTAGTGATGGGTTTTGGTTGCCATGTCTTTAGCTGACTCTTCAACTGACTCTGAATTTGTCCCCACTCCCTGTATGCAGCTGGCCTATTCAAAATGGTGTGTAGAGACTTCATTTAAACTTGCTGGTATTGATTATACTGTAGTGTCTGATTTTTTTTTTTTTTTCCTCCTCTCTTAAAAATATGTTAAATGTATTTTTAAGAGCTCCATGCTGGATCTCACAATTGCAGGATTTGTGCTAGTTTGTTTAAACAAAAAATCAACAAGAACTGGAAGTCTGTATTTTTTCTGCATTGTTATTTTTACGTTTATTTAATGGCAGTCACAATAAAGTCTGATTTATGTAGGGTTTGTAGCATAGACTCAGCTGTAGATTTCTACAAGCAGAATTTTAGAGAGCTTAGAAGTGTTTGTAGAAGTTAGATAGTGACAGTATTTGGTGCTGTGCCCTGGCTGAAATATGTAGCATATTAAGTAAATATATCGACATATCTGGTCTCTTATTTGGAGCCGGTCTAAATGGATCAGTGTTGTTGCTTTCTCTTCAGGCCCACCCATTAAATCTGTTCTCCATATAGTCCAAATATAAGGGCTAAAATCAAGTTAAATGCATTTTCAGTTTTTGTTGACTATTGAAGTTAAATCTCGTGTGGTTTTTGGTTTGGGTTTTGTAGTTTTGTTTTGGGTTTTTTTTTTTTCATATTAATTGCTGCACAATCCCTTCTTGAGAGCCATCAGGAATATGACTTCCTTCCTTCCGGGCTGTTTTTCAGTGCTGACACTTGTCTTCTAAATATTTGGTCCAAACCGGCAGATTCACACTCCATCAGGCAGACCTGCTTCCGAATCCATTCCCAGGGCAGTAACTTTTCCAGAGGATTAATGCAAACGCTTACAGTTTCTTCCTTGCCTCAACTTCTGTCATACTAACCATGTAAAAATAACTATATGTGTTTAAATTTGAATTGTTTCCTTTTGCTAGTCTCCAAATTTAGGAGCGCTCCTTAAGCTCTGCTAAACCAACTTGTAGGAAGTCAGGACCTGGCTCTTTGGGGCTGAACATGTAAACTAGGCTGAGGTATGGCTGGCTGGCAAGATAGCAAAATCTTTGTTACAAGTAGTGGGGTTTTTTGGTTGGGTTTGGTTTTTTTTGGGGGGGGGGCGGTGTTTTTTAAGAAGGCCTTCAAAGATAACATCATCCGTTATACACATGATGAAATACCTCCGTCCCAGTTGAGACAAACAGCAGATCCTTGGCAATATGAGCTCAGCTTTAGTTTGCATTATTTGTTGCCAGATCCTTGGATGGATTTGCTGCTAGAAAAGGAACATGATCTTCTGAATTCAGGTTGGCTAACCCACTATTAAAAATGGGCTTGCAATGTTTGTAAGCTAGGGCATGTCATAGTCTTATATCATGTAGCCAGGATTATTATAAACAGTGAAATGCTTTCTACTCTCTGCACAGTCATGTTTAGTTTCATGGGTTTGGGAATGACGCTTCAAAAACAAGCACTGATACTCCATTTTTAGTCCTGTAGGCGGCCTACAATACTAAGCAGACCCAATAGAGCAGAAGATAAAATATTTACCAGTGTCTTGTCACGGAGAAAAAGGATTCTTGTGAGTTCATGGGGATTCAGTATATTCCCTTGCAATTATATCCATCTTTGTAAGAAAATTGGTATTATTTTTTATTATTGCTATTTATTTTTCTCAGGTTTAGGTCATAAGTATGCTCAGAGATCTGAACCAAATGAGTTCCCTGCAAGTCATGGCATGGGTTTTCTCTCCTTCATGTTCAAATGTTGGGTAATCCTTAGATTATTTTAAAAAGTGTTTGAGCATACAGCTTGTAAAGTAATGTCACTGTTTAAGATCTAGGGTGCTTAACAGTTAATGATTTTCTTCAACAAATCAATAACATTAGGAAAAAAACCCAGGCTATTATAAGTTGTTTTTCTACTATCTTTTCCACTCTCTAATTACAGGTTTAATACATGTTTTATCATTTTGGTGGCGTGACGGACTTTGGTCAATAAGAGCAGGAAATGACAGGGACAAATGTTTACTGTCTGCCACACCCCTTTGTTCCAATGGGAAAATAAAAGTAGGAACAAAATTTTTTTTTTTCCCCCTTCATTTTCCTCTTTGTCAGATGGGGATGAGTTCATTACAATGGAAATTAGTTGGAAGAGGCACCATTTGCGGTTCTGCTTATGAAGAACACGGGCACATCTAGAAAGACTAGATTTCTTTGAACTTGGGAGATGAGGAGAAATTGCAGCAGTCAAAGGTATCTGTCATTGTTGTGGTGAATATAAGATGTTTTGTGATCAGTGGATCGGGGTTACATATATACTTATGAGGGCAGAAGGAAAAGTAAGATGCTGGATGCTGAACAGCGGGGGGATTGGGGTTCTGTCAAAGAAAGGAGCTTTGCAGTGATCATATTCAATAGGGAACACTAAACTGTTGACTCTGCAGCAATTCTGGGTGTCTTGCAGGGAGTCACAGTGGTAGCAGAGTTTGTTTTGGCATCTTATAATGGCTAATAAGTCTAAGAGAAGAAAAGCATTTTCTGCATTTCTGCAGCTGTTCACCGGTGCTCCGCTGATGTTGCAGGAAACTCCTAGTTGTTAATATTGGTAGGAATTCTTCCCCCCCACCCCACCACATGGCAAGCCTGAGTTACTACTGTGCTGGCAGACAGCATACTTGGCACCAACAATAAAGGCAACACTAGGAAGATGTGTATTTAAGGAATCTGTAAGATGTCTGTCAGGAGAAGATTTCTTTAGCTGGAAGCTGATGCCATGGTGGAGTTACGTCTGTTTGTATTGAATAAACTGGCATTTAATTGAGTTTTCAGAAGGCCACAGATGATCTCTACTGGAAAAAGTGGGTGTTGTAGGAAACTAGATATAGCCATGCTAATTCTCGTAAATCTCTCAGCTTCTTTCCATGCCCCTAAACATAGGGTTTGTAATCCCTAATGGGGTATGAAGACACTGCATTGAAGTGGCTTTACTTGGCGCTGCGTTAAGACATTCTGGTGCCTTGAGCCGTAACACAACTTGATTCTGGCACCGTCGCTGCACTGCAGTTCATGGAGGACGGCTCCTCTTATCATATACGCAGAGTTAGGAGCTTTTTATCCTCCTAGGACTGATAACAAGACCATATCTTCACCTTGGAGCACCAGGGGGGGACATGCATGGGGCAGTATACTGATTATTATTACCTTTTTTTTTTTAATAAATATTTTAACCTCCTTAGTTACCTTCCGTATTTTTAGATTTCACCCAAAACAACTGGGCATGGAATTAGGAGGTTACTGGGAGGTAAGATGCTGCTTGAGTGACTACTCTTTCAGCTTTTTCTGCAGTTAGACAGACCATGTTTTGCACTTAGTTGCTTGACAGTTTTTAATCAGGAGAACCAGAAACTTGTCCTGTTTGAAGTACTGACTTACACTGTCTAATTTAAACAACTGAACCTTTAGATGTTAGTATACAGTACTTGCACTTTAATCTGACTGTGAATCAGTTACCTTTGAATTGAGCCTTGAGGTAATGCTTTTTGGTCTTTGTCAGCTCAGTTGGACTTCTGACAGCTATTGAGAAAGTTGAGAAGAGGACTGGCTTTGTTTGCTCTGATCTACTGAAGCTTTTTGTCTCTTCCTTACCTCATCTGGGGCAGTTGAGGACTTTATTTGTAGTCTGAAAAAAAGAGGATTAGGTTATTTGAACTGACTGGAAAACCCAGCTGGACTTGGGAGGTTCAGCTTTAAGGTTGCCGAAAAGTTTGGGTCAGATCTAGGCCAGCTTGTTACCAGCAAGGCAGCTCTTTGCACGAAGAACTGGGGCTGTTGGTGTTTTGGATAACCTTAAGGTTTCAACCTGATGCGGAGTGTGTAAACACATAGTCTCCCTTGCAGCCAGATGGATCAGATCCATGGCATCGGATCTACCAACAGCAGCTGTGACTTGGGATGCGGAGGTGAGCAGTCCCTAACAAACGTTTTTCCAGTGGGTGCTGCCTGTTAGAAATCCTGCTGAGGAGCTTGTTCTCGCCTCCTCCTGAACAGCCTGGACTTTGTTTAAAAAAACCACTGCAGTGGTTGGCTTCTCTCTTGTGTCAGGTTTGGGGGAAGACTGGATTTGGCTAGTAGGGGAGACATGTAAACAATTCTTGGAGTATTTTTGTCCCTGATTCAGGATTGGGAAGCAGTTCCAGTTGGTATTGTCCCTGTTAGGATGTATTCTTAGTTTTTAATGTTTAGCAGTAGGTTTTGCTTAAGTAAAACATTTACTTTTAGGTTAAAAATAGCAAAGAAAGGTACGCATGGCCAACATAAGCTATTTTTCATCAGCAATAAATGCAACCTATAGAAGTGGATCTATGGAAGGAAGCTGGCGCTGAGGACCCTACATCTGCCCTGTGTGTGTTTGAAGGGCTTTTACGTTAGATCAGTTCTAGGTAGGCCCTGTGGACCGAATGCCAGTTAGCTGCTGTTTTGTGCTAGATGCACTCATTGAATGCCTCTTCTAATTTCATTTCCTCTGAAGGGAGTCCAGGTCATATGCTCTGAGACTGTGCTGAGCTACAAACCAAAACACAGAAGGGTGAGGCGAGTTGGGAGACTGGCTTCAAAGGACCTCTCTGGTCAGAACCAAAATGGGGAGGTGGCACATCCATTGTCAGCCCTGCTGAAACCTTGCACAGCGGAGTGGGACAGCCGGCTTGGCGGGGCCGTGCTCCAAGGCTTAAATTGAGTCTTGGCCAGTATTCTCTGTCCAAACCTTTGATCCCACACAGGAAAGGAGCATCAGAGCGTGGATTGATTCTGCATCCAAAAGGTGTACTTTGCTCAAGTTAACTTTGGATTTGGAACTTGATGGAGTCTAACTTCTGTAGATGTTGACGAACAGAGCCATGTTGTGGAGGCAAGGTTGCCTTCTCCGGCAGTCAGATTTTGCAGTGGTTTCAAACAGTTAAAAGTTGCTTTAGTGCCATCAATAGCCATGATCTTCCACAGCAAGTGATGAAATTGTTTGAAAGGCCAGGAAGATACTGCTGATTCTTCTACCTTGTAACTTGATTAACAATCATCATCTTCCTAAAAGCTTGAGTGTTTCCCGAAGATATCTGCCCATGGTTTGCTTATCAAGTTTGCTAAAAAAAGTATTTCAAAATCAACGTCTTGAAAGTCATACATTCCTTGCGGGGAAGTTACTTTTAGAGTTGAAGCATTAGAACTGATAGAACCACCATCTTTTGGTGGTGATCCTCGCAAAGGCTTTTTTTTTTTTTTTCCCTCAAATTTTTTTTTTTCTCTGTAGCTTTGTTAGGAGTTTGTTGTACTTTCTCTTCTTGGCTCGGTCTTTTACTTCTCTTCAGTGATAAGAAAGGAGATGTATATTTTTTAAAATTGTTATGTCAGACGTAGTTAATACTGGTTTAGAGAGAGAAGACCAGAATGTGTTTTGAAAAGGCACAGAAATAGGAAGTTTGGTTTCTAGTTAAGTATTTGCTCTTTTAGTTAAAGAATTGCAGCATGCTTGTTGGCCTGATTTTTTTAATCTTTTTTTTTCCCCCCTATGAAGGAAAACAGTGTGACGTATCATGAAAGGTGACTGCTTTCCTTTAAAGGTCTAGTTCCAGATTCAGATAGTTACTTATAGATCTCAGATTACATTTTAAAGAAAAAAATAAGTAATTTGACTACAGCTTTTTTTATGTCTTTGCTGGAGACATACAGGTTTTTAGTAGCTTTCTGAATGCTTTTTAGTAGCTTTTGGACAGTAGGTCATAAATAACTTAAGTTTCCTGGTTTTCAGTGAGGTAAGTCCATCAAATCCCCAGATGTGTTATGAGAGTCTTATGGCTCATCCTTTTATAAACACCTGCACCTGATAGAGGTTTGTATGTCTATTATTTGCATCTCTGAGGTCATAGGTAAATATTATCTCAGCTTTGTTTATTTTCACTTCCCTAGTAAAATCTGCTCTAGGGAAAGGTTAGTTTCCGTGCAGTTCTGTGTCAATCCACCAGATGACACTTGATGCTTAAAGATGAAAAGATGAGTGGTCTTGCATTAAAAATTCTGTATTCCTTTGTTGATTTAGAAAAGGAGGAAAATTCAGAACATTTTATTTCCAAAATGTTTTCATATGGTACTTGTAAATTTTAGGGGTGTGTGTATCAGAAATGCTTATATGCTCTATTTGGGTTTTTCCTATGTACCCATAAGAAAAAAAAAAAATTGAGGGGAGATGTTTTTACACAGGCTTTGAACAAAAGTGTGCGGAAGATAAAACCACCATCATCATTGCCTTCCGATGAACTGTTATTAGAAATGATACTCTTGTTGAATGAGAGGTTAATGGTGGGAGCAAAGACACTCAGAGGAGTGTATTCTCACACTGCTAAGCTCATCAGAAGGGGAGTGTTTTTGTGATCCATTTGTGTCGTGGAATCCTGGTGCCTTTGCAGGCTTTACCACAACATTGACAGTAATTACAAATATGTAAATGGTTCAGACACAGCTTTGTCAATGCAAAATGTTCTTGAACACATACCTGTCTGTGCAAGCCAAGCTGTGATGTAAAACCAAGGGAAGGTTGTTCTGTTTTGTACCAAGGCAGAGCTGAACTCACTGTACAGCAATGGTGTGATAAACCAGAGGATTAAAGTCCGGTGTTAGCATACATCTCCTTTGTGTATTTTTGTGTGTCTAGAAAACAGAGTAGACAAATGAGCTGGAAAATTTTGGTGTAGCAATATTTCTTTTCTTCAGTCATTAAAATAGTATGTTTTAAAGGGTTCTGGGTGATGTTTTTTATCAACCTGGACTCACAACATCAGATACCGAACTTGGGGTGAGCACCAGAAGGCTTGCAAGTGATGAGAGAAGTGGGGCTCAGTCCCTTTGCGGCAGAGCCTGGAGGCGTGTGCATCCGCAGCTTCGCGGTCATACCATATTTATCTCGGCAATACTTTTGTACACGTGTACCAGTTTCTCACTGCTGTTCATCCTAAGAAACAATTCATAATTAGAGAGAGGGAAGTACAAGATGGGTCCCATTTAGCTATTCCAGTTCAAATGGTGTGGTATTTGGCAGGCTTATAGATATGTAAAAAGGGTCGGTGGCTGGTTTGTGAGTAAAATGCATCATTTTATATGAAGTAATCCCGCTCCCACCAAATAGCTTGCTTTGTTGCAGCTTTTGCTCTTTTCATGTCTTTTTCTTTACCCTCTGCTGAAGATACTAATAAGGTACTGTGCCTAAGCAATGTGATCAATTACACCACGATTTTGGAAGTAATGTGCCTCACTTAAGGCTTTACAGCTTTAAGATTAATTTAACATTTTATTGATACTATATTTGAAATAATACAACTTAAGTAGCTAGCACACGAACTATGTTTCTTCTCCCAATGGAAAACATAAATCCGCGGCTGTGCCTTACTTGTTTTCCAAGGTAACTTATTTGTATTTCCTTTTTTATTTATTAAGCATCTGGTTTGCCTTGCTCAGCAAAGTGTCTGCTTTGAGGCCCTCAGTCCTGTGAAGCACTTTTGCTTTATGTGGCCGTGACCAGGCATTAGTGGTTCAAGTGACATTCTCCCAGACACTTGACATTCTTGTCTCTTGATGCCATTTGTGATGATTAAAGGAGCCACAGTGTGCACGGACATTTAACAGAGGCATTTTCAATCTGTCACATCGGGGTATGGTCCCAGGATTTGGGAATTGTACTGGATTGAATGAAGTGAAAACTGGGCATTTCCTCATGGATTCCTCCCCTGCCCCGGTTGGAAAATACCAAATCGTGGCACCTGACATAATTCCTCCAAAATGCTTTGCACTTAAATGTGCTCAGCATCCAAGGTGCAGGCAAGGGGGTGGTGGCAGCACCCATGGAGGTCTCTGCAGACCCACCAGGCAGGGTGACCTCCGGCACACCCCGGCTGCTGGCTTCGTTGCTGGGGCTGGGAGAGCGCAAACTAGGATATCCTCGCAATCTTGAACACTCAGTGCTGTTTTTTGCTCTTTGAAATCACCTTTTCTGATGAGCAGTATAAAGTCTGAAGAACTTAGTTTTATGGGGAAATTTTGAAATCTCAAATTCAGTGCCAATATTTTTGTTTGTTTTATTTTTTAGTAAAAATAAATCAACACCACCCCACACCCCCCCACCTGATAAACCTAGTCTACCTTGTCTGTTTTAATGCAATATAACCTATTACTCTCTCTCTGGACAACTAGTAAAGGGCAAAAAAATTCTGTAGAACAGAAGTGAAGGGGAATGATATTTCTTGCTGAAGACCTGGGAATCATCTGCCTAGCAGATGTTTAAAATAAGTCTTGCAACTATTCTGCTTATAGATGTGTATGTGTGTGTAGCTCATGGATTTATGCACATTCTTGATATAATGACTGAGTTCCCCTGATAAAATCCGTGTTCAGTTAGTGACATTGCAGTATATATGTTGGCAAGTCCAACTGTGTTTGAAATCTGTCCTAACATTAATCTTGGGAAAATTGGGGATGGGTCATTTTCATTAGTGGACCCTTGCTCAGGAATTTAGTTCAGTCTGCGCAGTTGGAAAGATTGGGTTGCTTGTCTGTTCACGACTGCTAATTTTAAGGAGCTGCAGATTTATGCTACGTGGCCCACCCTGTAGGTTTCCACTGCCTCCCCCCCGCCCTTAAGTTGAAGAGAATACAGAGGAGGCTTGGAGAATTGCTTATAGATATTGAGCTGACCTAGTGATAGGTTTCTTTCTAAATGATTGTAGGGAAAAAAAAAAAAAAAAAAAAAGAGGGGTAAGGACTGGACACATGGAACTGCAGGCACCTCCTGAGGGCAGACCAGAGTGGCAGGATGGGTGTCTTCTGGAGAGCTGCTTCTTAGAGCTGGATTAAGAGCTGCTGGAGCTGAAGGAGGGTGTGCATGGGTAGCAGCATTGTCTGTCAGCCTAGCAATTCCTTGAGCTAAGGTCCAGGTTTGTCATGTTCAACATAAATGAACAATATTTTATTTATGGTTGCAGGATTTAATCTGACTTTTGCAAGTCTACAATTCTACATTTTTCAGGTGATATACATTGTCTTCAGCCCAGGCAGAAGTTCAAATGTTGTCTAATTCAGTCAAAGGGTCAATCTGGGATCACTTTGGAAATACAGTTAAGAACGGGTCACTTGTAAAGCTCTGTGACCTATCTGGGTGAGATGCTACAAGACCTGACTGTCAGGGTACCTCCATTTAGATGAGAGGTGGACAGCCCTAAACACAGCTTGGAAAGCTCTTAAATGACAGGAGGAACATTAAATTTGTGTTTGGAGGGTTAGCAAAATTGAATTAAATGTTCGGTACCCTTTGTAATTTAAATCTGAGTTTCCCTTTGTCTTTTATCCTGTGCACAGATGAAAAACACATCCTCACCTCTTCCCGTTTTGCTTCCTCCACCACTCATACCTGGATAGTACATTAAAATAGAGGAATTCCACGTCTGATTGCACAAAAGCTCAGCTGGGATGAAATAGTTTACAGGCCATGGTATGCATTTGTCATGTTCCCTGCTGCCCTCCATCTTCCCTTTCCATCTGCTATCCAAATCCTTTGTTTTTCACTTTCACTCTTTTTTCCTTCCTTTTCTTGTAATGCTTATGATCAACTCTTTTGTTACTCTTTTCTTCAGTTTTGTCTCAAAACCCTATAAAAGAATTATACCAAAAACATAAAGCAGTAATTCTCAGAGAAGCCGAACTTCTAAACTGTGTGTTCAAAAGAGGTTTGAAATTAGGCAATGGGAGTTTATGCATCCCTAATTAGAAGCAAAGCTAAGCGAGCATGACAAATTTATTGATGATAAACCTCAGCTCTGATTAAACATCTGTTGAAGCTCAACTTAATAAATTACGGCAGATTATTGCTGCCTGAGATGCAGTTACTGGGTGTTTGTGGGGGTCTGGAGGAGCCACATCACAATGTGTTTGTGGGACCAGCAACGGCAATCCTGGAGTTCTGTCCACTGTGCAAGGCTTGCTGCAAGAGTTAAGAAAGTCCCTTGTCCTTCTTAAAATCAAAGCAACTTGTTTCACTTAACCCCCCCCCCCCCCAAAACCTCCAAAAAAACAAACACCCTG
>JANHGO010000043.1:362386-462390 GCA_024606505.1 Aquila spilogaster
AAGATGGAGGCGAAGTAGTAGGGGTAGTAGATGGTCTGCGCCCAGGCCGGGCCGCCCCGCTCGCTCCCGCACCGCTGTTGGGGCGCGTCCCGCGCTGTCCGGCGGCGCCGAGCTGCGGCCGTGTATTTTTAGTCCTCCGAAAACCACATAAAACCGGTTCTGCGAAACGCTGCTTTTGGTGGGACTATTATTAACGGTGGGGATCAAATTTATTTCCTGCCGGTCCATATTTAGGCGTCGCGAAATGCCAAGTTTTTGCTCCGCTCTCTCCTTTTAAAATACCTTTTGGAGCTGTTAGTACTTACAATGTAAACCGTTTCTGGTTGCAAATTGGAAAGCTCTGAGCCGTAATGGTCTGCTGCGTTGAGCTGGCCATCTCCCCTAAGCTTTATGTTCTTGTGCAAAAAGAAAAGAAAAAAAAGCCCTAAAAATCTGTATGAGATTCATGTTTAGAAAATTGGCTGCGTACATCGTAACTGTTTTTTAAACTTCGGTACCTAAGTCACATTTTCCATTCCAAATATTAAGAGTGGTTAAAGTATGTTAAAGGGATACGCTCTACCTTGGATCCCGTGTGGGCTGGAGGGAACTTGAACACAAAGGAAAATGGCTCTACAGTTGGAAAGAATTGGAGGCGAACGTCTTCTTGTAGTGCCTGAAACGCAGCAGCACCGAGGAGTGAAAGAGACTATTGGCAATTGTGTGTGACCAGAACTGGGTTTGTTGTCCGTGCGGAGAAGTGGGCACAATGCGCATGGAATATACGTTGATAAACACATTGATAAAAGTGTTCTCTATGTTCTTTATAAGGTGCGTATTTTAGTAGTAAGCCAGTTTTCGTATCGTTTGTTAGGATGCTTTAGTTATACAGATGGTACTCAAACCAGGAGAGCTGTGTTTATAGCATCATGGGCTGACATGAGCGAGCTGGTTTTGTTTGTATTTCTCCTTAGCTTAATAACGCTGGAGATAAATGATTAAAATTAAATTGAATTCAAAGGAGATCCTTCTTTTGAAGAAAAAAATCCTAATATTTCAAAAATGGAATTCTCCTCTGCCCTGCTTCTCGGGTAGGTAAAGGCTGGATGAACCCAAGAAAGATGGCGGTGAGTTGCAGACCTGCTGAGTTTTCCTCTCTGCCCTGGCCCCAGGGACACCGAATCTGACCTCTGGCATCTCCTGAGCTCCTTGGAGCAAGCTGCAGCACACTGGGTTTGCAGATGGGTCCTGCGGTGCAGACTGAAGCCTGCAGGAGTTGCTCTGGGGTACCCGCGTTTGCAGCCTGTCTCCATTAGTTACAGAAGGAGGCAAAGGTCTCAAGTTAGGCGCTGGTAGATAGGTGCTATAAATATCCCACTACTGCATGAACACGTTGTTTTGGTGACTGTGGTTGTCTTTGGTGAGTTATTTCTGTTTTCAAAGTTAGAGCAGCTGAAGTGCGATGATTGGTGTAAGAGACGTCTGTAGATGTAGAGCTTGCTTGCTCTTGTGGCTTTGATCAGATGCACCCTGCTTGTTGAGCCCAGGTTTGGTCCAGACTGGAGGAAGCTGGAATTGGAGTACCCTCAGTGCGGCTCCTTGCATTTAAGTGTATGTCTTGCCAAAAATGAATCCAGCACCGTGTCTTTCCAGAGGAGCTCTGTCTCTTTGCGAATGCGTAAATGCAAGCCCAGTGGGGTGTCCTCTGCAGAGATGGGGAAGAAAGATAGGAGGTGGCAATAGGTTACCCTTTCCTAAAGGAAAATCCAGTGTGGTCTGGCAATGCCACAGGAGAGACTGACCTGCTGAGCTCTGGTGATTGTCCCCTGTAACCACATCGCTGGAGGTGATGATGTGCAAAGCAGTTGAGACCAAGTGTATTTGGTCTTCAAGTCTGTCAGAGATGCAGGAAAGGATTTTCTGTTCCAGCCAATGGAAGTGATTAATTCAACAAAGCAGTGATGGTCCTCACGGCTTCTTGTGTGGGATGAGCTTCTGTAGCACCCTCAAAGAAGAGGAAGAGTCCTAGAGCAGTTGTAGCGGGAGCGGGTTATTGGGACCCTGGGACACCAGGAGGAAAAGCATGGGAGGTCAGAATCCAAGGCGATAATTTTTCACTTGTGCATTGTTTGCATGGATGGGCTTTGTGGCTGCTTTTTGTTTGTTTGTTTTCAGTGCAGCCCTAGGTTTTTATTCTCCAAGCTCCATGATTAAGTTCTTAGTTGTTTGTTTTTGGGAAGGCTTTATTCTCAGCTGTGTGGGATGAGGCGATTTGGAGACTGCAGCCCTCTGAAATCCTATCTAAAATTCATGCATTTCCCTCTGGTTTTCAGTGAAAACCAAACAACTTCTTTGGGCTGTCCTTGGAAACAGTACTGTCCTCCCTCATTAATAGGTTTGATGGTGAACATTCTTGATCCTGACTGAAGCATATCTGCTGCTGCCGACCCTACTCGATGGCAGTGAATGTATTGCCTTCAAATTGTCTGTACCTACTTGTGATTTAGGAATCTTGTGAAGACCATCAGACAGCAGTCGTGCTGGTGCAGATGGTTGGTTGGTGTGCCCGTGTAGTCCTCATGTGAATCGAAAGGACAGCAAGTGTTAATGTGACCATGGTGTTATTAATGCTTTGTTTCTCTCTGGCTGTAAACTGGCTCCTATTAAAACAGCTGTAAACTTTTAAGATGCTTATGAATAAGATTCATTTGCTTCTTCAAGCTGTTTTGTAAACAGTTTAAATATTTTTCTTTTACTAAATAATAAAAACTTAAAGACTGTAAAACTATTGAAGAGAGGTGGTTGATAAGAACCAAATAATAAATGCTTCTATTTTCACGATTGACTGCGGATATTGTCTTGGGGCTTTGAGTTGTTGGCTATGTGAATATTAACTTGCCTGAGTGAAGTAAACAGTGTTGTAGATTAAAAGTAGTAATAACTACTGTGGCATTTGCTTTTGTTGACGTTATCAAATTTTAATGTGAAAGTGAATGTTTTGCTTCAGAGGCTCTGGTTTATGATTGTTGTCTAATGACGAATGTTGATGCCATTTGCAAAATACCTCTCCTATTCCAAATTCCCTGAACTTTCCTTTAAGTAAAAAATTAACATCATATATTTTTCAGACGTGGAAACAAGAATTTGAGATAGCCTGAGGTAAAGGGAACTAAAGTACAAGTGAGAGAGAGGAGGGATGACGAGGGAGGTGGTGGAGCTCCTCAGTGGCTGTCTCCATGAGGTGGCTGCCATTGATCCGTGCCCTCACCCACCCCCAGCTCTGGGTGCTCAGGTTCCTTGTCCTCCTTCCCAGCTCCCCGCTGGGCACGGAGCCTGGCCCTGCCAGACGTGGCACCCCACACCTCCACTGCGAAAATCCACCATGAAATTGGGGCTAGATGTTTGCACATCGGCGTTGCATTCTCTGGAGCATACGGTAATCGGGAGGCAGTCATGGCAAGAGCTGCCTGCTTTGGGGGTTATGAGGAGTGAAACCCGAGAAGGCCTTTGTTGGCGTAACTGTTGTGGAGGTGCTCTGGGGAGCGCTGAGGGGAAGCGATGTGCCCCTGCCTCTACCCCCACTCCCCAGCCATCTCCTGAAAGAGGTTCAGTGTAACCATATTACCATATCTGCATTTTACTCTTTGCAGTGTCTTAAAATTTTATGGGTCTTTGAGTTTTATTCCTCAGTCAATGACTTTGCATGTTATCTGTACTCAGGATACTGCGTGCTGTATCTCTATGCCAGTGCAAAGAAGAAGCGCTCATGCGGGGCATCCTCTCCTGCAGCACTGAATGGAGGCAGATGCTGATGCTCCCCTCCACTCCTGCACTGTCATGGCTGTTGGTTTTTCTGGGTGGTGGTCACTGTGTATTTCTGTGGGAAGCACCCAGGGTGCACTGTTGTGAACTGGCTTCCCAGTAATGACAGTATTTACAGCACGTTGCCTCTGAGGTCCCTGACCACTACCTCTCCAAATATTTCCTGCTTTTTCTTCTGGTGTCACTGACTTTTGGTCTTTGTGCAAAATGCAATTCTATTTCATTTATTGGTATTCTCACTTCCTTGTTTTTGGGGCTGCACTGAATTATTTGGCTTCAGAGTGTGGTGCAGGGCAGCGGGCTGGTGTCTGAACTGCTGCGAGGGGCTCAGTGGAATTGGGGAGAGGAGGAGGTTTGCGTGGTATAACCTCAGTCGTCTCACACAGGATTCCTTGCATGCTCTTAGGGGTGCTCAGAGAGGTGGTTCCACGAACTCATTGCATCCAGAAGCTCTGTTAACAGAGAGCTGAGCTGCCTGCCTCAGGGCCAGGAGTGCTGCGTACCCCTTCAGGGTGTCTTTCAGGAGCATCTCTGCATTATGGCAGCAGGTTGCTTCTTCCTTTTGTGTTACTTGGTCTGACATGCCGGCACATAAATGTGTTTGACTGCAGCATTAAACAGTTGCCCAAGTCTAACTTTTCTTTTGCATGAATGCACTTAATACTGCCTGAGAGATGTAATGTGCATTGGTGAGAGGAGCAGGGAAACCTGGGCTCAGCGTGGCCGGCACCCCAAGGAGAACTGGCAGCCTTCCTGGGCTCCTCTGTAGCCGTGTCGCCCAGTGCTTGCCTGGGGAAGGAGCTTTTCTGTCTGGATGGAATCTGTCAGACACTGAGACACCCTTTGTGACTTTCTTTGGATGCTGGTGGCTTTCCGGAGTACTTAGAGTTCTTAAAAGCAAGGATGGCTATTTCTAAGTTTTTAGATTGCACGGGTTTCTGCAGTGCACTTCAATGTTAGAAGTATTGATTGCAGTTCTGAGGCGAGCTCTTGACGCTGAGTAAGAAGCTGTCATCAGGCAGTGAATGGAATAATGTACGATTCATGGTCTTCGAATCTGCTATTAGTAGTAGGAAAAGGCATTTCCTTGGATGACAGAATCTTGAAGGCGTTAACAGAGAGGGATGGAGCAGACCACAGGAAACGACTGCTAGAGGCGAGTGACTGTTAAATGTTTTAGGTCCTCGTGAATTGCAGTATGCACAAAAATAGCAGTGTGACTGAAATTATACATTAAAGGCTGAAGCTTCTTTTTTTGAGACGCACTTCTTCTGAAGTGCAGTTCTTCTGAAATTCTTTGAATTTCCTCAGAGATTGATTTAACACATCTCAGAAATTCTTTGACTTAATAAAGATGGAAGTACAGAGTGTTTTTATGCTGAACTGCTGAACGAATGAGTTTTGCATAGTGTTTGCCATTTTTCTCTTCTCAAGCATTTTGAGTATTTTGAGTTGGTGAAGCATACAGAGCCACTGTGCTACGTGTAGCTACAAGTGCCATTACTTTGTGGCATTCATTGATCTGTTTAATTAATGTGTAAGGCTGAAACACTGGAACTTTGGACTCTGGTTCGGCATCAGCCTGTTACGGGAAACCCAGCCTGCATCCTTTGGACGAGCACTCAGGTACAGTGTGCATGCAGCATACACTTCTTTGCACGTCATCGTGGCAAGCTGTATGGAGATTTTTGGAGCCTTCTTAATTCCAGAAGTCCAAAGAGCCCAGTAGTCCTGCTATTTTTTGGAAGGCAGGGAGGCATCTAAATGTCACTTGGATGTCAGAGGTTTCTCTGGTTTGTTTTAGACTTCTGAAAAGCGGGCAGGTGTCTGACTATAATGAAGGAATTTAACACTGGGCACTAGTTTTTTTAAACTCTTGGCCCCTCTTTATTCTTTCTTTTTGAGCTTGCAGGCTCTGAGCAGAAATTCTCTCTTGGTAACTTAACCCTGAGCAAATATTTACATTCATGAGATTCTTGCTACTTCAGCAATCGTTCTGGGCCTTGAGGTTGGAACAGGGTGAAAATTACTGTACCGAACATTTGGGATGGAGAAGGAGAGGGGAAGGGAGGCCTGAAGAAGGTTCCAGATGTGGTTTTACCATGTTTGGTAAGAATCACCTGTTCAGCATATTTTGGTTGTCACTCCACAAACAACGCAGTATTTCAGAATAAGTATTGCAGAGATATGATGTCACCTGCCAGCATCCCTGTGTGTATCTGAAGGTGCTTGTGTGTGGAATTTCACCCGCATCTTCAAAACAGTGAATGAAAATGTTTGTGTAAAACTGAAGTGGATGGAATAAGGGGATGACTGAGCCAAAAAAGTAGTAAAAGGTAAGTAAGAAAAGGGTAGGTGTCATACTTAGCAATGTGGTTCAGTGGGTAATACTGGTGGTAGCTGGGTGATTGAGCTAGATGATCGTAGAGGTCTTTTCCAGCCTTAATGATTCTATGAAATACAGAAACCATTGAAAGGAAGAGGAAGAGATTTTGAGGAATGTATGTTTGAAATTAAACCTATGGACACCACAGAAATGGAAGAAAGATGCTCCAGTATACAGAAGAGTAGAAAACTGAATAAGGCAAAAAAGGAATTATTTATCTGTGGATTTCATCCAGGCCTCTGCCTCCCATCCTTTTGTTTTCTGGTTGCTGCTGTTGTCCTGCAGCGTGTCCAGCGCTGCCTGCATTGATCTGGAGGAGAGTGAGGAAGGCAGTGAGCTTGGTTCTCTCACATGCAGAGACAGGCAGGTTCCTTAGGGTGCTTCAGCATGGCTGAGCACCAGCATAACTTCCCCTCTGGAGCTCATCTCTGCCATCCTCCGCCTGGCATGAATGCACGAAGCCAGCACAAGCATAGTATTGTGTTCCCATCTAAATGTGACAGGAGTGGGATTGTGCCCCTGCAGTCAGGTTTGTGCTGGAGGCTGACATGGTTCTGCCCAGAACTCCTGGAGCTGTGGCTGGATCTGCAGTTACTGACACTGATTAAAGGTCTGGCCCCCGGCTATAACAGCGGATAGCTACATGTTGGAACTGTTACCCTTTGCATTGAAGTAGCGTATATGGTTTTTCTATTTAAATTTTTTCCCTTTTTTTCCTGTTTGTTGAATATCTGCAAAGCGCTGGGTTGGGGGTGGATGAATTTGCCTAGAGGAAAATCTCAGCTTTCCAATTTCCTGCTGGAGCCAGGTGTGCCACCTCCGTGCATCGCTCACGCTGGCTGCGGGAGTTGTTCGCTGGGTTGAAGTTTCCCATGGAGAAACAAACAGTGCTGCCTGCTGAGCCCTTCTGTATCTGTTTTATTAATCGCTATTGAAATTCTTACAGCCAGCTTCTGAGCTGTAAAAGTGTGGAGCCAAATACGGAAGTTGAAGGGGAACGACAGCCCCTTGCTATTATGCAGTTCAGAAATTAATTTCTTAACAGTGTCTTCAACTTCAGCAAATACATGTCTTGTCATCCCTAGTTTTCTAATGAAGCTACAAGTGTTCACAAGCGACCAGCCAGGGGAGAGTAAAGTTTCCTTAGAATAAAAGACTGAAAATAAAAGCCTGCCTCATCCTCAGAATGGCTGGAATTGGGTAGTTGGTCTGAGCTAGAGCTGCTTGGTTTTGATGATTGTGCAGTCAGAGGAGTTGCTTCACATGGAATGCAGAACAGATGCTCTCCTATTCACTTGAAAGAGAAGACACTGAGACAGTTTTTTTTATGTGTGTTTCTCAGACCATGGAAATCCTAAGAGTTATTTTAGAAATTGCTCATCTTCTTGCTAGGACAAAGAAACTGTGCAAGTGAATTTGGAGGATAGAGGAGCTGTTTTGTTAATCTTCGTTTTAGTCCAGCATTTGCACTCTGCCAGTGGCCACAGCCACGGTATCCTTGGGGAGTAGGGTCCACCACTGGTGTTTGCCAAATGTCGAGACATAAGAACAACGTGTTGCTTTAATTTCTGGTTTGGCTCTGATTTGTTAGTTAGTTTGATTGTACTTGGTAAGCAGATATCACCAGAGTGGTTCCATTGCTTTACTTGTATGCTCAGGATCTTAAAACATTGTGTTTTGACAACAAACATGAGGAGGTGGGGGATGTTCAGCCCAGCAAAGTACTGCATTTTGAATCCTAATTGACTCTCCCAAAGGAATAAGAAACCTGCAGGTAAAGTCACCTTCAACTGCAGCATGGCATGTACTATTTTGATGGCTCCCTTCTCTTTCCTTTCTCCTTGTTGAGCTGGGTTGCAAAGAAAACCACTGTCAAAAGTAGAGCAGGACCTTGTTAAATAATAGAACCTCATAAGGTGTTGTCTTCTTTTTTGTTCACTAGGGGTTTGGAAACTCAGGAGCCATAGATAATTTCTGTTAATTTGGAAATGACGTGGTGAAACACACGTTAAGATCTGACACCCTGACAGCACAGGCTGATTTTAAACTTTGCTCTTTGTTTTCCACTATATCCACCTTTGCACATGCATTGCTCAGGTCTCCCAGTCCCAGGTATCAGCTGCTAAGGGCTCATTCCAGATTTGCCAGACACGTGTGGTTGTACAGCCTTCATTTCCTGATTTACTCCATAGGCTTCACTGGATGACACTCAAGTCCTGTTGGTTTTTCTGGGCTTTCCTGGTCACCTCTTTGTCCAGCTCCAGGCCAGCTGAGTCCCCCTTGTTTGCTGCTGGTGAGGAGAGCTGTCAGCCTCCCACTTGCTTTTTCCCTTTCCTTCTGTTCCTGGTCTGTTACCTCTCCTCTCCCTGTGTGGTTCTGTATTCCTGCAGGCCTTCAGGATATAGATGCTGAAATCTCTTTCCAAGATGCATTTCTGGTGCAGCATCTGCTTGGCTGACAGTATGTCTTAAAAATTCGTAAAACTTGAGCTGCTGCAGTGATACCAACACGACGTTGATGTGCATATCCGACTGGTGACCAAATCGCAAAAATGCACATTTGTGCTTGCAGCCTTCTAAAACTTTTGGTTTTAGATGAGACGTTCACAGTTTAAGTAGCTCTTTTGCACACAGTTCATCAGCTGCATCATCGTGCTCATGCTTCCCCTGGTTTCCTTTTTTCCCCAGAATTTAAGTTCCTCTATCATGCCACAGAAATCAGACTTCTGAGCATGGAGACCGTGGGTGTAGCATGCAGAGCCCTGGGTGTGGTGATACGATAAGTAACGAGGCCGATCATCGCTGTCATTCCATAGAAGTGCACATCGTATGTGAAATCCCTCAGGAGCTGTCCGAGGAGGCACTGACGCTGAAAACTGATGGCGGGAACAAAGATGAAGCTCCATCTAATAGACATTTAGTTCGTTAATAGGTGTTTCATATTGATCTAATTTCTGAAGTGCATTAAGGATTTCTAAATGGCGTGTGCCTTACTTTTAAGATTGCTGTGAATTCATCATTTGTACTGAAAGCCTGAAAATACTTTCTTTTGGAATATAACTTCAGTCTGTTGGGTGTTTTAGTTGGTTAGGATTTTCAAAAACAGCACAAACACAGAAGGGGAGCAGTTCAAATGTAACTCAATTCTCTAACTTCCATCGTGGTTTTAGATTTGCAAATCGAGTGGTGGAAAAAGTGTGCAAATGTGCTCAAATGTGTATGTCAGACCTTAAAGTCCAAATCATTCTTTTTCAGTCTGGCATAATAATGCAGTCACTTCACTTAGAGCAAACTATGCTGAGTGCTCTGCTTTTCTTTTGGCTTTTCAGCAACTTTGGTGTTAAAAGACACTGCCCGAAGGAGTATTACATTTTTACCCCCGATGCTTCTGCTGCCAGATAGTGAGGGGAGGTCACACGTAAAGGGATTAACAGAGGATGGAGCAAGATAAAGCCTTGTCTGAACAGCCCGAGTAGGCAGTACTTTACATGGGGATTGATTCCTCCTGGATGTCTTTTAATGGCAGGACCAGAGCTGATCAGCCATATCACATGCCTGTAAAGCAAGAGAATCTGTCTGACAAACACTTCTGGAAAAGGGACTCTTGGCTGGAAGTAACTGTGGTGATGTTCAAGTTACTGTTAGGTTTATATGCAGAGTTCTGCTTAAAATGCTGCTGCTTTACATGTTTTTGTCTGGTGCTGTGGTTGGATGATAGGTTCATGGAAATATGCATAGTAAGTTAATGTAATTTCTGCTGCTTATTATGTCGAGAATAAAAGATGTAATTGATTAGATTTTTCTTCATAAAGACTGTAGCCAGCAGGCTTGATTTTCTGCGTTGGAAATGTGTGGAAACTGGATGTAGGTGATGTTTTCTTGGTTTGGTCCTGTCTTTTTGGTTTTCAGTGTTGTAAAAAGTGCTGCCGTGCCTTTCGCTGACACTTACACTGCCTGTGAATTTGTCCCCGTTCCCTGCACCCAGCTGGCCTTTTTGAATGGTACGTGGATCCAGATCCTTTATTTCAACTTGCTGGTGTTACTGATGTGATTAAACTGCAGTGTCTGAATTTTTCTCCTTTTCAATCTCGATAAACCTATTTTTAAGAACCCCGTGCTGGACCTCACAATTGCAGGATTTGAGCGAGTTTGTTTAAACAGAAAACCAACAAAAACTGGAAGTCTGCAATTTTTCTGTATTGTTATTTTTTCGTTTATTTAATGGCAGTCTTGATAAAGTCTGATTTATGGAGGGTTTGTAGCACAGACATTGCTGTGGATTTCTGCAAGCAGAATTTTCGAGGGCTTAGAAGTGTTTGTAGCAGTTAGATAATGACAGTATTTGGTGCTGTGCCCTGGCTGAAATATGCAGCACATGGTGCAGGGATACTGAGATAAGTGTCCTGCTTGGAGCTGGGCTCAGTGGGACAGTGGTGCTGCTTGCTGTTCTGGTACACCCATCAAATCTGTTCTCCACGTAGCCCAAATTCAAGGGCTAAAATCAAGTTCAGTACATTTTCAAGGTTTGTTGACATTTGAAATAAATCCCTTAGTTTTCTCTGAATTTATTTAATTGCAGCACCATCCCTTCTTGAGAGCTGTCATGATAATGACTTCCTTCCAGGCTGAGGATGTTTCTTCAGTACTGACAAACCTGCTCTAAACATTTGGTGCAATCCAGCAGACCCGTGCTCTGTCTGGCAGACCTGTTTCCGAATCCTTTCGAGGCACAGTAACTCATCCAGAACGTTAATGCAAACACTTTCACTTTCTTCCTGCCCTCGTACTCTATCACACCGCTCGTGTAAAAATAACTAGTCGTGTTTAAATCTAGGTGACTGCTTCCTTTTGCACACCTCCAAGTTTAGGAGCTCTCCTAAAGCTCTCTTTTGCAAAGTGAACTTGGAGATGCCTGGGACCTGGCTGTCGGGCTGAATGCACACAGCACGGTGAAGTGTGGCCGAGGTAGCTGAGGGTCTGCTGCAGGGGAAGACGGCACCATCTCTGTTGCCCATAGCTGTGCTGGGGGGCTGTTGCTGGGTTGCTTGGTTTGCTTGCTTTTAGGAGTCCTTTGAAAATAGCATCATCTGTTGTAGCTATAATGGAGTTCATGGAGTACACGTTGCCGGAACCTTGGATGGATTTGTCACGAGAAAACAAATGTTATCCCCTGAATTCAGGCTAGCTAACCCACTACTAACTGAGGATGTGTGGTGTTTGTAGGCTCGGGTGTGCCATAGTCCCATCTCACCTAGCCAGGAATATTCTGGGTTGTGATACACTCTGCTTTCTGCACAGTCATCTTTAACTTCATGGATTTTAGGATGACACCTCGAAAACAAGCACAAGCTTCCTAACGTTGTCAGCTTAGTCAGTACTGTGCAGACCCAGTACAGCAGAGCATAAAATACTTGCCAAAGTGTTGTCAGGAAAAACAGATTCTGTGAGTTTGTGGAGGTTCAGTATATTCCCTTACAGTTGCATCCAGTTTTGCAAGAATATAGTTATTTATTTTGCTGAAGTTGGGGTCATAAGTGTGCAGAGATCTGTAGCAGCTGCACAAGGAGCCAAGGTTAGAGGTCCCTGTAAGTCGTGTCACCAGTTTTCCCTCCTTCATGGCCAGATGTTGGGTAATCCTTAAATTATTTAAAAACTCTTTGAAGATACAGATAGTGAGATAACATCATGTTTAACATGTAGGGTGCTTGACAGTTAATTTTTTTCTTCAAAATATCAATATCATTAGATAAAAAACAGGCTATTCTAAGTTGTTTTTCTGCTGTCTTTCCCACTCTCTTAATTTTGACCTTGGTAGGGATTTTATCATCTAGGTGGTATGATGGACTTCGGTCAGTAACAGCAGGAAATGAGAGGGACATGCTCTTACTCTGTGCTACACCCGTCTGTTCAACTGGGAAAATAAACGTAGAAACAAAACCTAGTTTATTTTTTTTTCCTCTTTGTCGAATGGGTGAGAGTTGACTGCAGTGGAAATTAGTTAGAGCAGTTCTGCTCGTGAAGAACATGGGTTCCTCTAGAAAGACTTTGAACTTGGGAGATTTTGTTTTGTATGAAACCACACAGAAGATGGGAGAAACTGCAGCAGTCAAAGGTATCTCATTCTTGTGAATATATTGTGACATATGATGAGAGGCTCAGGGCTTTTGTATGTACTTATGGGGGCAGTGGGAGAAGTAAGGTGCTGGATCCTGAAAAATAGGAAGGTTTAGGTTCTGTCAAAGTAAGGAGCTTTGCAATGATCTTATTTAAAATGGGAAATGGAAACACTGATTGCCCTGCACCAGTTCTTGGGATCTTGCAGGGAGTCAGTGTGGTAGCAGAGGCTGCTGTGGCATTGTGTGGCAGCAAACTGAGTCTAACAGAAGAATAACTTTTTCAGCTACACTTCTGCTGCTGATCATCAGTCCTCTGGTGGTGTGTTGCAAGAAACTCCTAATTGCTAGTTTTGTTAGGAATGGTTTGTTGTTTTTTTTTTTTTTTTTTTCCTTTCTTCTTATTCCCTCCCCTCCCTCTTCTCACATTGCAAGCCTGAGTTACTACCGTGCTGGCAGACAGTATACTTGGCACTAACAATAAAGGCAGCCCTAGAAAGATTTGTATTTAAGGAATCTGTAAGATGTATGTCGGATTTCTTTAGCTGGGGCTGGTGCTTGGTGGACTTCCGTCTGCTCCTGTTGAATAAACTGGCATTTAGTTGGATCCTCAGAAGACCACAGATCTCAACTGGAAAATGTGGGTGTTGTAGGAAACTCTAGATACAGCCATGCTAATTCTCATAAATCTCTCAGCTTCTTTCCATGCCCCTAAACACAGGGTTTGCAATCCCTAATGGGGTATGAAGACACCACATTGAAGTGGCTTTACTTGGCACTGGATTAAGACATTCTGGGGCCTTGAGCCGTAACATGACTTGGTGCTGGCACAGACACTGCGTGCAGCTTGCAGCAGAGGGCTCCTCTTATCATGTGAGTAGAGTTGGGAGCTTTTTATCTTGCTAGAATAATAGCAGGGCCTTATCTTCACCTCAGAGCAAGAGTGGGACGCACATGGAGCAGTATACTGATTAATACCTGCCTTTTTTTTCCTTCTTTTTTTGGATAAGAAATACATTTTCCCTTTGCAGTTGGGCTGCAGATGACGAGGTTACTGAGGGATATGGGGCTGCTCCTGTGATTCTTGATTTTTCTGCCACTAGGCAGATTATGTTTTGCATTTATCACTTTACAGTATTTAATTGGGAGAACCAGAAACTTACCCTGTCTTAAGGACTGACTTACACTGTATAATTCAAACAACGGAAGCTTTAGATGTCAGCATACAGTACTTGCACTTAATCTGGCTGTGGATCAGCTACGTTTGAATTGAGCCTTAAGGTAATGCTTTTTGGGCTTTGTCAGCTCAGTTGGACTTCTGACAGCTATTGCTAAAGTCAAAGAAGAGGATTGGCTTTGTTTCCTCTGATCTGTTGAAGCTTTTTGTCTCTTATTTACCTCATCTGGGGCAGTTGAGGACTTTATTTAGAGTCTGAAGAAGAAAAGAATTGGGTAATTTGGACTGCCTGGAAAACACTGCTGGACATGGGTTTAGTTTTAAGGCTTCCCCAAAGCTTGGGTTGGGTCTAGGTTAGCTCGTTACTGGTAAGACAGCTCTTTGTCTGAAGAACAGGGTTTGTTATGTTCTGGATAATCCTTAAGGTTTGAAACAAGCAGTCTGTTGCAACCAGGTGGGTCCACTCACAGGTGAGTGCCATCAACACCTGCCAACAAGTGCCAACAGCAGCTGTGCCTTGGGGTGCCGAGGGAGCAGGGCACAAAACATTCTCCTTCCTGGGAACAGCAAAAACATTTTGCTGCCCATCAGACATCACTGGTGAGATGCTTGCTTCCTTCCCTTTTCTCGGAGGGCCCGGACTTTGCTTAACATGCTGCAGTCATTGGATTCCCTCTGCTCCAGGTTTGGAGGAAGACTGAAAGATGTTCTCCTGGGGTCACAGAGAACCTGGTTTTCTGTATGGATGAAGGCATAGGAGAATGAGGTGAATCTCTGGCAGGGCTTGGGAACAAATTGAAGTCTGCAGAGTGATATGGCCAGCTTGAGGCTCTCATGCAGGATGGGCTTTGTCAGTGCTCATCCAGCTAGCCTCTGGTTTATGTTTGAACTTAACTGAGGTGCACTTCTGCAGTGCTTGGTGTACAAGCTCATTTGCTCCCTGGTGAGCAGACATCGCGATGGCCCCAAACCACACAACAGCTGCAGTGCTCTTGACAGCCAGAGGCTCCTGCAGTGGGTGATGAGGTTGTTGGAAAGGCTGTCTGAAGGTACACCTGATTGTTGCACTTTGTAACCTGATTTATACTCTTCTTTTTCCTAGAAACTGGGATGTTTCCCAAAGGTGTCTGCACCATGGTTTGCTTATCAAGCTTCCTAGTTGTGTAATAATAATGTATTTCAAAATTGGTGCCTTTAAAGTAATGCATTCGTGTTGAGGCGGGAGGGATGAAGTTGCTTGTAGAGTCAAAGCGTTAATTCCGTGACCGGAGTTAATCTTTTGGCAGTGATCCTGGCAATGGCTATTGTGTTTTGTTTGGTTTTTCCCTTGAGCTTCCTTAGCAGTTTGTTGCAGTCTCTCTACTCTTTTTTGCTCTCTTACCCATACTTCCCTTCACCCGTAAGAAAGGAGATGTACGTTTTTTAATCCTGATGTCAAAGGTCACTGCTGGTTTAGAGAAGAGTCCAAAATGTGCTGAAAATTCACAACAAGAGAAGGAAGTTTTGCTTTGAGAAAGTATTTGCTCTTTTCTTTAGAGCATTGCAGCACACTCATTGGCCTTGATTAAGGCATTTGAATTCTTCCTCCTCCAAACCCCCATGAGGGAAAACAGCTTTGACATATCGCTAAAGGCAACTTTTCCTTTAAAGCTTCAATTCCAGCCTCAGGTAGTTACTTATGGATCTCAGATTGCATTAAAAAAAGAAAAAGTAATGTGAGTTTTTTTCTAGTCTTTGCTGGAGACATACAGCTCCTCACAGGCTCAGAAAAAGAACACTTTCACACTTACTTGTACATCAGATGTTTTTGTTTTAAATAACTTTAGCCTTATTCCTGATGGGTGGAAGCTTTTTAGTAGGTTTCTGACTAGGCTGTAAGTACCTGGAGTTTCCTGAACTTCAGCTAAGTAAGGCAGTAAAGTACCTAGGTGTGTTCTGAGAGACTTAGGGCTGTTCTTGTTGTCAACTCTTGCACCTGGGAGAGGTTTGTACTTGTATTATTTGCATCTCTGAGGTTATGGGTAAATAGTATCTCTTCTTTGTTTATTTTTACTTCCATTTAAAATATGCTCTGAAGAAAGGTTACTTTCAGTGCAGTTCTGTGTCAATCCACCAGATGACACTTGATGCTTGAAGATGGAAAGATGATGAGTGGTCTTGTAGAAGGAATGCTGTATTCCTTTGTTCATGTAGGAAAGAATCAGAGCATTTTTCAGAATGTTTTTGTATGGAAATTTTCAGTGCATGTATCAAAAATGCTTGCACGCTGTAGTTGTGCTCTTCTAGTGGTCATGAGAAAAGAAAATCAGGAGATATACAAGAAGGCTTTGAACAAAATTGTTAAGGGCCGAAGATAACTGCAACCACAATCACCTTCTGATGAACTGATATTAAAAATGATGCTCTTGTTGAGTGCAAAGTTGGTAGTAGGAGAAAGGACAGGCACTGTAGGTTGTGTTCTTAAGCTGCTCAGCTTATGGGAAGCGGAGTGCTTTTGTGACCCTGCTCTGTGTGTAGGCCATGCTGCAGTACTGACCGCAATTACAAGTAAGTAAATGGTGCAGATACAGCACTGTCAGTGTTGTCTTGAAAACATACCTGCCTGTGCAAGCCATGACAGGGGGCTGAGAACAGGTGGTTCTCTTTTATACCAGTGTGGAGCTGAACTCAGTACGCTGAAGTTGTGTGATAAAACTGAGAGTTAAAGTCCAGGGCTAACATACATCTCCCGTGTGCATTTTTGTGTGTATAGAAGATAATAGAAAAATGAGCCAGAAAACTTTGCCATAGAAATTTAAGTCAACAAAATACTGTGGTGTAAAGAATTCCTTGTGATGGTTTTTATAAATGTGGACTTGCACAGTGGGATGCTGGCCACGGGGTCGCTGCCTGATGGCTGTTGAGGGCAGAGAACCGGGGCTTGTCCCTGCAGCACACGCTGTGACATGGGAATGCAGCTCCATGTTGTTGGCCTTAGCAATGCTTTTGTCCACGTGCAAAGGTTTCTCGCTGCTGTTCATCTTAAAAAGGAATTGCTAAGGAGAGTGAGGGGAGTAACCGTCACAGTTCAAACCATGCAGTAGTTAGGAGGCTTATGGATGTGTGAGAAGAGTCAGTATTTGGTTTAAAAGTAGAATGCATAGTTTTATATGAAGTATTTTCCCCTTCTTCTAAGTAACTTGGTTTGCTGCAGATTTTGCTCTCTTCATGTAGTTTTCTGTACCCTCTGGTGAATGTGCTGCTCAGGTGTTGTGCCTAATCCATAGGATCAATCACACTGTGGTTTTGGGAGTAACATGCCTCACTGGTGCTTTTAATCAAAAATTTTAAGATTAATATGTGGTTATGTCTTTCAAACAATATAACTTAGGGAGCTTGCAAGTGGCCTGTGTTTGTTCTCCAACGGAAAACATCTATCTATGGCTTTGCCTTCCCCTGTAGTCGATGTGTGTTTCCTTTCTTGTTTACGAATGACCTGTTGTACATTTCTCAGCAAAATGAACACCGGCTGCTCAGGATTGCTGTGTGTGATGGTGACCTGGTCTGCTGGTTCAAGGAACTTTCTCTGAGACACTTGACATTCTTGTTCCTCTACACTTAATGCAATCCATGGGGATTGAAGGTGCCACAGTGGCTCCTTCTGTGCATAAAAGTTTCACTGGAGCACTTTCCCATACTCTGACACGTGGAGGTGCATTCTGTGCTCCCCACAGTGTTTGGTAATTGTGCTGGATTGTGTGTTTTGTTTTGCTCTTTGAAATTGCCATTTCTGTTGAGTAGCTGTAAAGTTTGAAGAACAGGAATTTGTGGGGAAATTCCATAGTGTCAAATTTGGTTCCAGTTTTTTTTTTGTTTGTTTCATTTTTTAGTTAAAGTGAATAAAAAACAAATACCTGATAAACCTTGCCTACCTTGTAAATTTTAATCTCATTTAACATATTAGTCTGTCTCCGGCCAACTAGTAATGGGCAAAAAAGCTGCCGTACATGAGAAGCAAGGGGGGATGATACTTCTTGCTGAAGATCTGGGAATCATCTGCTTAGCAGATG
Organism: Aquila spilogaster; assembly: GCA_024606505.1. Taxonomy (NCBI): domain Eukaryota; kingdom Metazoa; phylum Chordata; class Aves; order Accipitriformes; family Accipitridae; genus Aquila; species Aquila spilogaster. The sequence goes on from JANHGO010000043.1 coordinate 379,912, forward strand.
TTTAAAATAAGTCTTGCATAAGTTTTGCTTATAGATTTGTGTGAGTGCAACTCATGGATTTATGTACATTCTTGATGCAATGATTGAGTTCCTCTGAAAAAATCCCCGATCAGTTAGTGACACTGCAGTATGTATGCTGGCAAGTCCACCTGTGTTTGAAATCTGTCCCACCATTAATCTTGGGAAAATCGATGGGTCGTTTTCATTAGCAGACTCTTGCTCAGGAATTTAGTTCAGTCTGCACAGTTGGAAAGATCGTGTTGCTTGTCTGTTCACTACTGCTGATTTTTAGGAGCTGCAGATTTTTGCTACGTGGCCCGCCCTGAGGGTTTCCACTGCTTGCTTTTTTTTTTTCCTAAGTTGTAGAGAATGCAGAAAAGATTTGGAAGAAAAAATACCCGTGGATATTAACGTAGCATTGTGATAGGTTTCTTCCTAAATAATGGTAGAGGGGAAAAGAAAAAAAAAAAAAAGAAAAAAGGATAAAAATAGAAGAATTGTAGTGAGTTAGCCAAGTAACGTGGCTGAACGCTTGTCCTGAAGTCCTGGAATTGGGATGTGAAGCAGTGGGGCTGCACGTGGGGCTGGAGGCGCCTCCTGGGAGCAGAGCCCAGCAGCAGAGCAGAGTGGCTGTCCTGGAGAGCTGCTTCTCAGGGCTGGAAGCAGAGCTGCTGCAGCTGAAGCATCTAGCTGGTCCAGGCTTCCTTTAGCACCAGGTTTGCAGTGTTCCACTATGGAGAAAACGACCAATATCTTATTTATAGTTGCAGGATTCAAGCTAACTTTTCCAGGGCTACAATTTTACATTTTCCAGGTAGTGTGTATTGGCTTTAGGTCAAGCAGTAGTTCATATGCTGTTTTACTCAGTCAGAGGGTCAGTCTGGGATCCATTTGGAAGTGGGGCTAAGAGTGCATCATTGGTAAAGCTTTGTGGTCTGTCTGGGGGAGGCACTGCAAGCCCTGACTGTCGGGGTGCCTCCATTCAGATGGGAGGTGGACAGGCATACACACAGCCTGGGAAGTTCTTCAATGGCAGGATGAACATTAAGACTTGTGTTTGGAGGGCTGGCAGAATTGAAATTAATAATTGTTACCCTTTGTAATTTAAATTTCAGTTTTGCTTTGTCTTTTATCCTGTGCACAGATTAAAAGCACATCTTGCATCTCTTTCCCTTTCACTTTCTTCACCCCAGTACCTCGGCAGTATATTAAAATGGAGAAATTCCATGTCCAATCTCAGCAAAGCTAAGCTGGCATGAAACAGTTTACAGGACGTCTGCGGTATTCCCTGCTGCCCTCCCCCTTCCCTCTCCATCTGTTATCCAACCCTTTGTTTCTCGCTTCACTCTTTTTTGTTCTCTTGTGTTGCTTGTGGTCAACCTTTTGTTACTCTTTTCTTCAGCTTTGTCTCAAAACCCCATGAAACAACTGTAAAGAAAACATAAAGAACAATTCTCAGATTTAAGCCTAACTTTTAAACCATGTTCAAATGCGGTTTGAAATGAGGTGATGGGAGTTTATGCATCCCCAATTAGAAGCAAAGCCAAGCAAGCGTGATGAATTTATTGATGATAAACCTCAGCCCTGATTAAACATCTGTTGAAGCTCAACTTGGTAAATTACAGCACATTATTGCTGCCTTAGCTGCAGATACTGGGTCTTCCTGGGCTCCAGAGGAGTGCACTGCACCATGTTGGTGGGAATGGTAACAGGTCGTGGCTCTGCCCTGCCCAAGGCTTGCTGCAAGATTAAGGAAATTCTCTTGTCCTTCTTAAAATCAAACTTGAAAAGCATCCTCCAGAATCTTTTCAAGGTGTACCGTGTACCACTAAAGGGGGCAAGGAGTAAGGCGTAAAACTTAATTTTCTTTTTGATTAAAGAGGATCTGAACTGATTCTAGAGGCAACCAGAAGTCTGCAAAGTTCCTAGGGCAACAGATTAATTAGCTTAATACAAACTTGACCTTACTTGTGTAGAAAATCGTGTTTTACAGGTTAGAGAAGAGTGTGGCAGGACAGCAGTCACACGGTGGTTCAGTGAAACTCTGGATAAAAGTGTTGCAAATAACCAGGGGGCATGGGTAATTTGTTAGACTTCACGGTGTACACATTTTCTCACTGTGGGAAACCTGAGTATTTCTTTAATACTGTGCCTTGCCTTTCCTTGCTTCACTTGTGCCCTGCTTTCTTCTGTAGTCCAACAGTTCCAATTTGCTTTGTGTTTTGTTTTGTAATCAGTACAGAGTTTTCCACCTTTTCCATACAGGGGTCCTCTCTTTCCTATCCACTTAGCAATATGGAAAGATATTTCCTCGAGAAAATAGGTTTTTCCAGCCAAGAATGCATTGCCAAATGTTTGTCTAAAGCATGTCATTAGTATGGACGAAACAAATGATAACCAGCCCAAATCCAAACCTCTTGGCAGCAAGCTGGAACAAAGGACTCTTGACTATCTTGTGCCAGACATTTAAACCCATGCAAGAGGCTGTGCTTAGAAGAACAACATTCAAAATAGAAGCCCTGAGTGCCATAAAATAGGCAAGTTGGTGGAAGGCAAGGGAGCCTGGTAACTTTATTCCTCAAGCTACGATGTAGTTTCATGGCTGTCTGAAAAAAAATGAGAGAACAAAAGTAAATCCTGCTGCAGGAACTGGGCTTACTTTGGGTCCAGGGCATCCCTGGTTGGTCTGTTCGAGGAGCGGTGCTCCTGGGAACAGCAGTGCTCGGCCGCTGCAGAGCGGCAGCTGGCCAGCAGCAAGGAACTTGGCCTGTGGCTTTGTGTTTCCTTTGTCTGGTACCCCTGAGAAAAAAACTGCTAAATCTCAGCTGGGAGGTGATTGCGATTTCTGTAATTGATCAATTACTCCGTGTCAATAGGAGTGTTGCATCATAAAGTGCTTTGGGATTTTTGGGGAAAAAGTCTTTTCTGATAATAAGATTACCATTAAGCCTGATTAGTTATGATCAAACACATTCTGGAATCCAGGATGAAGGCTCTAGAAACTGCAGGCTTGTCCTGACCATCATGGTACAGATGTTTGTGTGAGCACTGTTTTTTGATTGATGTAATACAGAAATTAACAGGAACGCTCAGACTTTTTTTTTCTTTCTTTGTGTCAGTACAGCTCTAACTTCTGCCTTGGCTTAGTAAGACGCACTGGCTTGCCATGCCAGGCAAGTGTGCTGCTGCTTGTTCCTGGCAAGGAATCTAGGTCATTTGTACCTCTTAAGCCTGGTAGAGAAATGAGCAATTGAGTGAATAGTAGCCTTTCTCTTTACATAAAGTGAAAGAAAACATGAAAGACGAAAAAAAAAAGACTTTCTTTTATGTGAAAGCATACACACATACAGATGTTTGCAAAAGCTGCAGAAAAAAGCTTTGAATGCAAGAGATTTGTCATAAATGAGGAGCAATAGTCCATACAAAAATTGGTAATATAATGACAGTCTTTTTGTTGCTGTGCAACTTTCCGCAGAGCCATCTGATTAACACCATTTTGTCTGTCTTTGAATTCATATGAAAACGGAGTAAGTGAAGCGGGAGCCCTGTGCTTCCCTTTGGGTGTTCTGCTGAGGAAAGCGGCCCCAGCAGGAGCTTGGAAAGCAGCTCAGCACCATGACTGCTGCTGTGGAGTTCTCTCACCTTTACTAGTGCAAAATGCATGTTACTGGGCAGTGAAGCCATTGCTGAGGGTCTGCTGAACATTTCCCTTTCTTTGGCCCTGACTGTGTTTTTTTGGCCAGTGCTTGAGAAGGGGAATTGGTCTCTTTAGAGCATCACGTATTTACGTATGCGTACTTATAAACATACAGTTCTGTTCCTGCATAATATTACTTTGATAAAAATGTATGCATGAGCCAGGCTGTCTCTTCCCATGTGTCTGTGGGTATATTTAGAATCAATTTTTAATAGAGTTGTGATAGTCAGTCCAACACTTCTACTTGTGCAGGACAAGGCCTTTGGATCATTGAGACTTCTAATGACAGCTGTGGAATGCATAGCATGAAGAGGAAGCGAGTGCTTTGAAAACCTTGAAGCTTTGCTTGGAAGCACCGATTTAAATCATTTAAGGGAGTGATTTCTTAGCAAACATACTTAGTGCTCAGTACAGATGAATCTGTATGGCAGAATACTGTTTTCTTTTTACTTCTTCTTGCATGAAGTGCCTCTGTGGCACTAAATTCTTTGAATGGTGCCTATTCTCTGTGTGCCCCTTTACGTTTTTTTTTCCCTGCAGAATTGCACATTCTGCTTTCATGGGAGCACGACTAATGTACGGTTTGATTTCTGTAGCGCTAGTGATGTTCTGCCAGTGTTTTAGCAGGGGATTCCCATCCAAATTTCCCTGCTGCCCGTGTGCCAGTGAGGAGTTGTGTGAATCCAAGATGTGCTTCAGTTACTTGCTTAGGGGGGAAGACTGAGGCCCCCACATACTTTTTCACCTGATAGCTGCTGCCAGAGGGGAGTGGGTGGCTGACCCCTGGCCAGGAGTGCCTTCTCAAGCTGTGCCTGCTGGGAAACCTTGGCAACACTGGACTTCTTTCCCTTCTTTCATTTTCAAGCATTCCCTGTTTGGACTGTGAACAAAGACTGTTTTAGTAAGTGTTTGTACAGTGCCTATCTAACTGGGCTATGCTTTCCTTTGGGATCGTTAGGTGCTTTTGTAGTAATAATGAAATTAAAGCTGCCCACTCGTCCAACAGGCAGCTTGTCAGAGTGTTTCACCTAGAGTGAGGGCTGGCGCTCTGCATTCTGGAGCTGTGCACAAGAAGGAAAAGTGATTGAGCCCTTTTCAGCCTGTCTTCATAACACCAGGAGGACTGCAGAGCTTCACACCTGAGCAGTAACAGTGTGCCACTCTCTTGCACTGTCCACTGTAGGAGCAGTGTGTGAAGGTTTGGGGAGAGATTTCTTCACTGTCTTATTATTTGTGAGTAACTATTTATTCCTGTTGCTCTTAAACAGAGGATCCATGAAATTAATTGTGAGAAATACTGTAAGAGCAGCAAACTCCCTCTTAGTAGATTCCTAGTTATTGAAGGGAATGATTGTCAAGGTACTTAGACCGTTGTTCTTGTGCTTGTGAATGTGTATAAATTAAAAATATATGTATTTAAATTTTATATGTATACATGCATATATAAAATTAACAAAGACTTGGCCTGGCTCATGCTCTTGCTACGCTGCTTGGTGTTGTGTGCCATTCAAAGCACACAAGTGTGTTTCCCCTTGTACAAAGACTATCTTTGTGTTTTGTGTGAAGTCACGGTCTATTTAAAACTCTGTATTTTAATAATGAGTTTCAGTGGAAACTGGAGGAAATGAGTCCATGGGTTTTTGTCCTGATAAACCCGAATTGGAAATTGCAAAGTCAACTGTGAATAAATATGCATGTTGTATTTTGTTGTTTCTTCTTTCTAGTTTTGTTCCTCTTTTCTAAATGTTTTGCAAGTGGTTATAAAGTTCACCTCAGTGATTTCATACAAGTTTGGGAGTTCATGGAAGTGCTACTTACTTCTGAAGCATATGCTGACCTCATAAATAAAATGAGAATTGAAAAAGGCATGTGAGCCCTTTTGTATTTTTCTGATGCATTCCATTTAATTGTACTTCAGTGTTTGCTGCTGAAGGTGATTATCAGCACTGCCTGTGGGTACCGTTTGTGTGCAGTGAAATCTAAAACCTTTATCAAGTATGTGGTATAAAATGGATGTATCAAAGGTCTTTATATAAGGACCAATGCATCTGGTTTCATTGCAGAATTGTTCTTTTTTTGTTTGTTACTTCTAAAACTTTCAGTAGCTGAATCTGTTTGGATGTTTAACCTTCTCTTGACACTGGTTACACCCGACAAGTGATACAACTTTTTTTTTTTTCTGCAGGATCTTAAGGGGAAGTGTCTAAAATAAGTTGCATGAATCCATATGATTGGGGCAATACTTTCTGTTTAATTTGGTTAAGTGTAGGAAAGCGAAGATTTGGTTCATGGAGATGATTTGGGCAGTTCAGTTACAATTATCTAGAGTCATAGAACCGTTTGAGTTGGAAGGGGTCCTTGAAGGCCATTTGGTCCAACTCCACTGCACGGGGACACCTACAGCTCCATCGGGTGCTCAGAGCCCGTGCAGCATGACCTTGGGTGTCTGCAGGGATGGGGCACTTAGCTCTACTTACTGTCAGCATTCAATAGTTTAATATCCCTCTGTAAAAAGAAAGTTGCAAGCATAATGCACTTGGTATCAACCTTCAAAGTTGATTTATCTTTCAAAAAAGGAATCTGTGGGAGCAGCCTCTGGGATCCTGTGAGGTTCAGCTGGTGCACCTGAACTTCCCAGCAGGAGAACAGCAGGTGGGGAGGGAGCCAGCGGTGGGTCCTGCTGCTCCCAGCCAGCATTGTGCTCCACACAGCGCCCACACAGTCACCCCCTCCAATTCAAGGATGTTCAACTTGAAAATGCATGTCTCAGGCAGAAACGTAACCTGCTGAGTTCTCACAGGGATGTATTTTGGCAGCAGAGCTGGCTGACAGCAATGCTAGTTCCATTTTCTCAAAGTGTATTTAGTTTTCAAATATTTATCTTGCAAATGAAAATGATACAACCCATTGCTGCCAAAGAAACTTCAGGTTGCAAAAATCATGCTTTAGAGTTGGAAGTGCAACTCTAATAATTGCAGATTCAAGAAAAAAATGACAGTATTTGATGAAGTTTTTTTGATTAATATTTTAAAGCAGCCTTTGTTTCTAGGTGGCATCTGAAAGCCTTATGAGCTCATACGAGGACTTTTCCTGCTTTGATACGAAAAGGAAGTGCTGGCACTTAGCAGAGACAGGTTTTTAAATGTTGGAAATGTAAGGAAGGTTTTGAAAAGTCAGCTTTTAAAAAAATAATTTAAAAAAAATCACTTTAGCCTCATTTCTAGTGACTTGGACTGGATTAGAGTGTGTGGAAAAACTGAATGGCTCATGAAAAGTATCCTGAATTGTCTCTGCCAACACAGCCATCTTTGATCAGGAGAAAATTACAAAAATACACGTTACAAACTGCCAGCTGTCACTGTGTATATCCCTGGATACCTCTATGACTCTGCTTTAAGAAGCTGCTGTACCATTTGGCTCGTAGTTATTTTATGTGGGCAGCCGTAATGTATTTGTGCAGTGTACTTGCATGGCTCTCAGATGCGAGTATGATTTTTTTGTGGTTATTTAGAAGTTATTAATATCTTCAAGAAATGGTTCTTTAGCACAGCATTACTTTCTGGTTCAAATGAGTCACTTTGTCATTGGGTTTTTGTGACTTTTTTCTGCAGCTGATACTATTAATTGATACAAGCAATACCGATACTATTAATACGTAGCAAATCATAGGTCTGTATCAAATACAGAATGCTGCAGTTAGGCAAGCTGGCAGCTTTCCTTTGTTTCACTCGCAGGTGGATGTAGTTAACAGATTATTAAATAAGTGGTGAACAGATGTCAGGGATCTCCTTGTTCCCTCTTTTGCTGCGTACATGATACGAAGTGTTAGTTTGTCCTTAACAATGGCCTCTTTTTTTTTTAATTATATCTCTAATTTTTTCTCACCAGGAAGAGGTTATCAGCAGTCTAAGGGCCACCAGCAACCAAGAGATTAATTCTTCATTTCTTTGAGTGTGAACAATTCTCATAAAAAGCCTCAAGCAGATTACGGAGTAATAAATAGCCATTCGCTTGTCATTTTTGTTCCACTTTGTCTTTCTCAATAGAAGACTGAAGTCTGTTGTGTTTTTTTTTTTCTTTTCTCAGCTTTGCACATCTGATATCGTGCCCTGTTACTAGGAGACGTGGCATGATGCGTGTTACTTTGCCGGAGCACGGTGGTACTAGCCACTTAATCACGGGAATGCAGGCTTGTGGGAGTCTGTCGCTATTTAGCTGTTACAGTCTGGAAGCAGTAGTGCTTTGTTATTTGTTCAGGGAGTCTTTGAAGAAACGCCCTGGCTATCATTTCCAGACATACCTGTACATATGTGATTTTTATGGGCATGTATAAAAATATATTTTCTTTGACTTCTTATAATCAGAATGTATGCTATTGCAGCAGTTTCTTGGCCTTCTGCTGTGTCTCGGTTGCAACCTTTTGTCTCCCTGTGCCAGCCTACCTTTTAACAAAAAGAATAATACATCTGAGCTACTCCCGTCTGAATTCCCCTGGGCCAGCTGAGCTTCCCTGGTATCAGCTGTGACTCTTTAATCTGGTTTCCTGAGGAAGCAAGGCTCTGCTGTTGTGCTGTCTGTCCCTCACCGCTCTCGGGACTGCAGGCTCATTTCAAACCAGGCGGATGGTTGAAGGAGTTTGTTTTTTTTTTTTACTTTCAGCTTTACAAAAACCTGCTAGCCAAATAGCCTGCTCCCCAGGAGGGGGGGACATGTGGTGAAGCCATTGGATTGTGGCTGCCACTGGGCAGGGGACAGGGAGTGCTGCAGGCTGACGCCATGCGGAGCTGGCCCTTGCTTGCTGGCAATGAGAGAGGGACACGAGGGAGAATTGGCATCAATGGCATCACAGGATGAGGCCGGAAACGCACAAGACTAGGTCTCATGAGCTGAGCTGCATGCTGTAGCTTTGCACTGTTCTGTGGGGCTACAACCCAGGAATGGCTCTGTTGCCTCTTGGCTGCAGCAGAGCTGAGCTGTGCAGGTCTCTGGCTGTGTGAAGTTATAATCCTTCTGTTATGTTTGTGTTGGCAGATTTAGTTCTGAGTTTGTTTAGAGATTGGGATTTTGTTTGAGCGATGCTTTGCTACTAGTGGTTATGAGGATGCAGTGGTGGTGCAGCTGTGAGAGCACAGGAAGGCAGAGTCATGCTCTGTGTAAGCTGGGTACTTCGTGATCAGGGAAGCATTCTTAGTGTGATGTCACAAAATAAGTACGACTTATTCACTTTATTCATGTATGGGTCTTTGATTTCTGGCATAGAGAAGAAATGCTGAAATGGTATTTAGTTGGGGAGGAAAATCTGTACAAATGCACGGATCGGGCTGTTCGCTGTTCACAGGAGGACGTGCTACCTTTCCTGTGGGGTTTCACCATTCGTGTTCCAGCAGAACACGAATTCCATCATTTTAGGAATGATGTATGTATACACTGAAAATTATTTCATCTTCCTGCTGTGAAATGTTGTTAGGGAAAGCATTTTTTAATTCTCAAAAAAAAGTTGGTCTTGTGCAAGACAGGTTACTGTAGTTTTGTCACCTCAAACCAAAGCAGAAATCCGTTTAGTGACAGGAGTCAGAAGGGGACCCAGGTTAGGGGGTTTCTCCACACAGTGGTAGGAGAGACCTCTTGTGCCTTCTGAGGAGCACTGGGACCCCAGTGCCACCTCATTTTCCCATGTGCAACCCAGAGGAAGAGCAGGGAGGTAAGAGAAAGCAGCTGCTCTGGGTTTGTTGGAGCAGCTGTGGGACCAGTCCCAGCCCGGGTTTCTGTACGTGAACTCCCTGCAGCCAGGCTGGGCTTTTCCAGCCTCGTGCCCAGCTGGCTCACTGCTTTTCTCACGGTGTCTTAACCTCAGCTCAACGCTGCAGCTGGCCGTTCATATGGCCCTCAGCTCCATTCTGTGCTTAACTTTTCCCTTCCCTAAATAAGCCTGCTGGAATGAGAAGTAAACATACCGTGGAATTTAGAGCGGATTCCCTTTAGCTGCTGTGCTGCTGTTTGCTGTGCTTACAGATCCCGAGGGGCCTGGTGTGACGCAGGTGTCCTGATGCCCGCGCTGAGGTGCTGAGGCAACAGGTCTGGCTGGTGTGCCAAGCTCTCCATTTAACAGCTGTTATTAAAAGACCTTCAGCAATTCCTATGTGCTCAGAGACAGTGAATGGGTACTCCTTAGCATGCGGAATTGAAATACATTACTTTAGTAGTAGTTAATGGTGAACTGATGCCAGTGGAAGTTGCTGTTGCTCTGAAGAGCAAGTATTGTGTCAGTCTAACGCATCGCACTGCTGTCACTGCATGTGGTGGCCATGTGCATCTGTCTTGCGTTTTATTGTCTTCTGTATTTTGCCTGAGATCATCATCATGCTAACCGTGACATTTAGAACTGTGTTTAGTGAAGGCTGTATATATGTGAGCCCAACCTCAGCCCAGTATGCACACTCATATAGCTGACACAAAGCGTCACCTCTAACTTATTTTTAAATTTTAGTACGTTAACCAATGCCATAAACCTATAGCAATTAGACTATATTAGCCAGCTTTGGTGGGATTTTAGTGCCAGGCTTCAGTCTGCCATGGATTATTTTGTCGGACCTCTAAGAGGACCTGTAATGACCCAGTGGGAGCGAGCTGGGGTCTCACCACAGCACCGGCACTGCCCTGCAGTCACTCAGTGCTTCTCCTGGCTGCTGCCACCAGTAACAGCATCACTGACTGATGTACTTCAGAATATGCTTCATGGTGTCAGCAACAGCACTGCTCCCCACGCTGCAGCAATAAGCTGATGATGCTCCTTATTGAGCCTTTCTGAAACTGGGCATCCCTGCTACAGTCTTGGCTCTGCAACAGGTTCATCCTTGTCAGCAAAATCTGAATTGCAATTGAACAGGAACTGCCATCGGTGCAAATGTCATTATGTAAATAAGTTCTTCCCCGGTTCTTCAGCTCCTCCTCGCAGGGCTCACGGGCAGCACGTGCCTCAGCCAGCGTTCCCCATCACACCTCACAGGTGGTACATGTAACGAGGCGCGGTTCGTCCTTAAGAGATTCAGTGAAAGTGGAAGAGGACAGTGTGCTGGTGGTGCTGGTGGCCCCCTCCCTCCAGGCCCCGCGCAGCCGTCAGCACGGCCTGTCAGCACCGCAGCCCCCTCCCCTCGCTCCCCTCCGCCTATTGCCATGGAAACCCGGGGCCGGCTTTCGGCAGCCTCCAAACTACTTTTGCTCTTTCATCATGCATGCTGGCATTGTCAAGGGCTGAGGGTATTCCTGCAGCTTTGAATGAATATAAAAAAGGGAAAAAAAAAAAGCTGAATTTGGATGAGCGGTTGTTATTTGGGAGGCCCTCCAGCAGGAAAGAACGGGCAACCTTCAAGTGACCTAGTGTCCGTACGGTGCCTAGTCAGGAAAAACAGTCTTGCTTCATTAATTGATTAACTTGGAGGGTGGGAGCTATCAGAACGATCCTTCTGTGAAGTGGACGTGGCAGCTTCCTGACCCAGCTCGGAGGTGGAGCGGGCAGATGGCCGGCCGGGCTGTGCGGGCGCACCGCTGGTAAGCCTGCGAGCCGCTGAAATCGCGCTTTCTCGTGGGCTCGGTAATGTCTGCTCAGGTATCACGTAGAAAATGGTGCCTTAACAGATGCCTGCTCTTTGGCTTCATTGTGCATTTGCCGCTGCTTGGTGTAGAAGCGGGAATGTTTAGCGGTGCATGTTCGCTGGGAGCAGTGGAGAAGCTGGTGGTAAAGCACTCACTGCGTTTCCTGCTATAATGAGCCGGATTGGTTTTATGATCTCTTTGCATGCTTTCTAAAATCCGTATTTGTGTAGCGTTTGCGTGTAGATGTTGGGGGGATTTTCTTATGCTTGGGCTAAGGCTGTTTGCCCTGTGCGATAAGAGCAGCATGCGGAATGGTAGTACTTGTTAAAAGAAAACCAACTGCTTGCAAACAGCATCTGCAAATGGGGAAAAATGGAATGATGTTGTAAGTAATGATTTTTTTAAATATTCTGAAGGCAAAAACCTGTCTGATAAAAGCATTCTCAGAAACATTTCAAACAGTGTCTTCATCTTGCTCGATAAAACCGATTTGGCACATTATTAGTTCTAGTTTTCTGCTTGTCTTCTTTTTGTTATCTGAGTACACGCATCACAGTGCAGTAAGAGTAGTTACTAAAATATTTTAGAGGTGCCGGATCAAAGAATTGTGTGCCCTTTGATTGACTTGTGACAAGCTGGCGGGATTTTTGTTTCTCCTTGTGTTATGTGGTCGGGGAGGGGTAAAAATGTAGCTTTCCTCTAAATGTGTCTGAAGTACATAATGGCTGTGAAGTCACCATGACAACATGGGGACCTCGATCAGATTCTCCCTCCACCCCTTCTGTGTTTTGTTGTTTTCTAAATATTTATTTGTGCGTTCTCTGAGGTGTTTGAGGGAATATCTTGCAGCTCCTGTTGGTTCAGTACTCGGTGTTATTCAGCTTTTAATGTACATTATGTCTGTAGGGCTTTTTGGGTAAGTGCTGTAATATATATAATTCACAGTGCAGCTCAGATGGAATCTGAACAGGGACGTGAGGACCTGCAGCCAGGAGTTAGGTGTCTGCAGTCCCAAACACTTCTGTTGAGCTCCTGCGTGGTTCTGTGCAGTAGTGGCATTGTCACTTCTGAAAGTTATGTGTAAGCTGATGTGTAAGAGCATCTGTGTTCAGATAAGGCTGGAATATAGCATAAGCCTATGGGCTGTGAAGGAAAAATCAGATTATGATCAAGAGACAGTTATTTTCTCTTCTTTGCTAAGTGGTACTGAATGCACCTAGTGTGAGAGAAGTGCATGGAGGTTTTAGCAAGACGTGATGCAAGCTGCTGCTCCCCACTCAAAGGGACTTGCTAAAGACACACTGTCCGGGGTGAGGTGAAATTTGTCTTCAATTTCCCCCTCTCTGAGGCACTTCAGTTTCACCTTGTGCACATGTTTCCAGCTTGCTGAGTGTTGGGCTGTACAGGGCACCTCGAGCTCTTCTGGAGTGCTGGCACTGTATAGAAAGGAATGAAAAACCAGGTTCGAGAGGGTGTGCAAGAAAGGCAGTGGCTGTGGTCTCCACTTCCACAGCTGTTGATGTATGCATGAATTTAGACAGATGCTTACATTAGGGTTGATATTTTGGGGTGACAGAACTCTGGACTCTTCTATATTTAGTTTAGGGACTAGGTAAGTTACCTGGAGATCTTTCTTTAGTGCCAACTTTGCAGGGCTTATAGGGTGGGAGAGAAGGTATTTGCTTCTTGTGTGTAATTCACAGTGCATTTATTTTGTATTTAATGGAGTAAAATGTCGGTGTTCTGTGGAGATGATGGAGGTGACATTTCAGTGTCAGTAGAGAAGGGTAATTAAATACTTTTAAGATATCTTCATACTTCTTGGGGGAAAAAAGAACGCTGTAATTTGGATTCGTTGAAGTAAAAATCATTGCAATTGTTTCTTGTGCCTTATCATATGTGAATCTTGAGGTGAAGTGTATTATCTTTGACATCTCCCTAGAACATATGGACTTAGCTGCTCTTGTGGCAGAACTGTGAGTGTTTCACTGTTAAGTCGATTGAAAATCAAATACAACCTGACTTTTGTCTTTGCCATGTTACTGCACCTGCCTGACCTGAGAAAACGAAGAACTGGGCGTTTTCCGGTCTGTTCTATCAACGTAATGTTTTACTTGCTGCTACCCAAGTCATATAATGATTTTTTTTTCTTCTTAAATTTGGGAGAGTACTGAATTCTGTCTAACACTGGTGCTAGAGTTCCTGGTAATGTTTAACAGGAATTATCTGGAGCTGAGTAGAATGGTGCCCTTTGAAGAACTGCGTGTCTACGTGATGTTATTTCCCCTTTTCCTTACTGTTACTTGATGTTATCATTTCAAATACAGCAACTGTGCAGAAAATCCAGTTTTTTGGAAATACATCTTTTGTATCTTAGAAAAGATTTCATTTGAGCCAGAGGCCAAAGCAGTGAGATAAATCAGTGATGAGAACAAGTAAGAGCAAGAATCTGCTGGAGTTAGGTTATACAGATTTTTGTGGTTACACATCTTGCTTTCAAGAGCCTTAAAGTTAGGAAACGTACCTTAAATGCTAGAGGCGAAAACTTGAAAGTCATGAATTTGAGAATAGCATTGAAGAAAAAAAAGAGAAAAAAAAGAAGAAAAAGATCAGACCAGAAATAGATTTCAGCTGCTCCTGTCACTCCCTTTGCTTCTCATCTACTCTATGTACCTAGCAATACTGGAGTTAAGTGTGGGGATTGTGTCAATTGAATTCTTTGCTGAGTGAACCAGGAGGATAATTGTCTTTCTTCTAAGAATAAATTACTTCCCCTTATTCCCATGGCTTGAGACAGCCTTGATGCTGTAATGAAATCCAAACCCTCTAGATATATGAAGGTCCAATGGGAGTAGGGCAGATTGACATCCCCGATGGCTTGCAGCATTCATTACACTTTTTACTCTGTGTTAAGTTAGCAGTAGTACTCTAAGAGCCACTGGTGCCTCAAACCAAATATATATATATTTCTGTTCATTTTATCAATTTCTGTGTGGGGTAAAAGAAGACTTTCTCTCAGGCTTTTCCGGTACACAATACAATACTGTTTTTTGCAGTATCTTTTTAGGATCAACCCATATTTGCTCTGTCTGAGACTGGTGCTAGCTTGCAGTGTAGTCCTTCTGCTTGGTCTTTTCCCTGGTACATGGGGAGCACTGGTACATGGACTGCCACGAAGCTCTTGGTCCTAGGTCCAAAATTCTTTAATTTTATTTAATTTAACTCTTTAAGATACAGGGTGTCTGTCTGCTCCCCCACCAAAACTGATAAATTCACTAGCATGGGTGAATTCACAGTTTGTTGTTAAAAGTGAATCCTGTTTTTTTTAGAACTGTTGTTCTTTGCCTTTTTTGCCTTCTAGGGAAAAAAAAACACACACACAAGAAGTTTCTGCAGTTGTGTATTCCAACTGGAAACCCAAACAAAGCATCTTCACTTAAGCATGGGATCCGTTGAAGCTTTGTTTCTACTAAAAATGCAGATGTGGCATTAAAAACCCCTTGCCTCCAAAATGATATATCTGGAGGAAGTGCCTCACTGAAATAACCATAAGTCTCAACCTGTTCGGTTTATCAAAGACAGGTTGGTTTTAACACGGGTTGCTTTCCTTGAACAACTGACACTTTGGTCTGAGAAGGCAAGAAGATGAAACTGTGCTGATTTGTTTGTAGAGGTGATATGTGTTGCGACCTATCGTGCTGTCTGGGCTCTACTGGGTGCAGAATGCTGACGTGCTGCGTGTTGTGGCGAGATGGGAAAACGGTTATGGCTCAGTTCTGCCTTCTGAGGGCTGTGGACTCATCTTGCTGGTTCCCATCAAATAGTGGCCTTCTTTCACCACGCTTCCCCCCTCAAGGGGTGAGCTGAATCAGGTTTAGTATAAATCTGTATCTCTAGTCCCACTGCCAGCACCTGTGTTAAGTTCTGCCCTCTAACACAGGTCTTTCATAGAATTGTAGAATCATAGGGGTTGGAAGGGACCTCTAGAGATCATGAAGTCCAACCCCCTGCTAAAGCAGGTTCCGTAGAGCACAGGAAAGCGTCGGATGGGTCTTGAGAATCTCCAGAGAAGGATACTTCACCACCTCTCTGGGCAGCCTGTTCCTGTCCTCTGTCACCCTTTCTGCTGTTGAACGTTGAGTGTAGTTTGTTAAACTGTACTTTTTTGGAATTGTTGGCATGAGAAGCAGAGTGAACAGTGGTTGCCATGAACTGGATTTACTAACGTGTAGGTAGGTACGAAATGCAGGGGACTAACGGAGCTCACAGCCTGGTCCTGTGAGATGTTAAGTTTCCCTTATAAAGAAGCAGCGTAGTGCTCTTTGTTCATTTTAAGCAGTCTGGATGGAGAGGCAGGAGGTTCAGTTCTTGTAGGATTGGGCCCTTGAAGAGTTAAGTGCACAGAAGTACTAATCAGTGAATATTTAGGTCATGAAGGAGAAAGATGGAATATTCCTGACAGTTGGTGGTTTTTAGTTTGGTAATGGAATACTGGGGAATATCTTCTAATATTCACACCAGATTTTGGCTTTCTGATTGTATTGTGTGTTTGTGTTAGCTTTGCTTTGCAACAGGCGAGGTGTGGAATGGGTCCCTACCTGGACTTTCTGCAATCATTATTTGTGTCTTCTGTCAGATCCTGCAGCTGGGTTCCTAAGCACCGAGGCAGGGTGGGTGCAGGTGAGCCAGGGGCACCAAGGCTCTTCTGCTGCTCCAGGAGTGGCTGTGCATCTGAGAGAGTGAGACTGTTTGGGAAGTGCTTGTTTCGTGCCTATGGTTATTGTGCTAGAATTAGTAAATTGGCATTCAGTGAAAGTAATTCTCAGTAATTAATTTTTTTCTCATCACTGAGCTTCATGTTTATAATTAGTTTTCTTGTCTGCTTCAGGAGATGAGTATCTGTCTGCTAGAATGAGTTCTTTTTTTGCTTCACTTTGTTTAAAATTGCTCAAACTACGCTTATTATCATCGGTGTTCATGGGAAATGAAAAATAGCTATGGTGGAGGTACAAAGCCCGAGGAGCTCTCAAGCACTCCTGTACTTAGAAAGGTAAATTGAAAATACCAAGAAAAGACAGGCAAACATTCCCATTAATGGTGTTTTCTCCTGGTGCTTGCTTTTTATATATATTTTTTTTAACTTCAAGGTAAAAATAGATAGCATGTGCTTTACTGTATAGCCTGTAACTTGCATGTCTTCCTGCTTTTATAATGATCTCATTTGGTGATGATTTTCTGCATGGATAGACCGAGGCAGAGGATTCACATTAGATTACATGGTGTCACCTTTGCAGTTGAGAAAGACAAAATGTTCACAAAATTCAAGTGTAGCTGTATCTCGAGTGTTTTTGAAACATAGAGTTGAAAGATTGCTCTTTTATGTGAAAATAAATCACTTCTACATATGCATTTTCTGAGCAGCAGTCTCTTGTGCCTGTTCTGAGCAGTTTTCCAATGAAAATGTTTAATTACCTTTTTCCTGTTATTATTTTGAAATGTAGAAATACGATCTGACAATCTGGAGTCCTGAAGTAGTCATTTGACAGTGAAATTATCTAAGCAATATATCCAGATTTATTCTTGCACTTGCATGCCCAAAGTGCAGCAGTTGGGTTGAATGTTTTTTTTATGTTTGAGGTAGAGGCGGAGGGTAAAGAGAATATTTCAAAGTAGGATAAATCCTGTTTCTCCTTCATCCCTCTATACATGGAAATGAACTAAGGAGTTGTCTTCGATAGTATGGGAATCTGTGTTGAATTAATGTGAGGTGGGTTTATTTCTAAGTCACTTAACTCCTGGGGGCACGTGCAAGTCTCAGACTGTGCATCTTCTGCTAGTTTGAACCTTACCCACAGGAAAGGATTGAAATCTGTGGTTAGAAGGCAATATAGTATGATGTGTGGTTTGGGTCAAAATGCTCTCAGATCATGCTGTGCAAATTATGAGTCATTCTCCTGAACACAGTGGTAGCTGCCCCAGCCCACATTGCTGCCATGTCCTGTGGGACATGCAGGTCACTCAGCTGAGGGGAGCAGAGGGAGGAAAGGTGAGGAGCAAGTGCACAAGTTGAACATGTCACTGGCTTATCAACATGGCATCAGTGGCTTCAGTGGTGAGGCAAAAAAACATGGGAAAATGACTTGAAAGGTATAGACAGATCCACGGCGACATGTAAAGTAGCTCCAAATGATCCTGAATAGCTGGTGAAAAAGTAGAAGCTTAGTCATGTGAAATGCAGCAGGTATAATCATCCTTAATGTACAGGAAATTTGCTTTCAACAAAAAGAGTATCTGAATACCTGCAGAAATTGAAATGTTTTTCCATTGGCAGAGCCAATGAAGGGAACCTGAAGAAAGGCTTGTCTGTCTTAAAGATACTGTTATTTTTTTCCATCTATGTTAATTTATCTTAAAAACAAGCCAAAACGGTAAGTTCTTTTCTTCCTACAAAAACTTCTATTGCCCATGTCTTTTGGCCACAGCAGTTTATTTTCCTGGAAAGGTGTTTTGTGCCTTGTGCTCTGGGTGTGATTGGCTGGAGATGAGCTTTCCAGTCTGTGCTTGCTGGGAAGTTAAACTCTGGACTTGCTCATCGTTTGGGAGTACTCAGAGGGAAGGCAGGGAACACACACCGTGGCTGGGATGAAGTTCTGGGATCCAGAAGGTGAGTGCTGTTGCTGGCCATGAGGCAGGACACAGGGCACTCGGCAGGCCATCAGAAGTTGTTACAGGACTGCTTGCTGCAAACTGCACAGTAGTAGCCCAAAATGAGTCCTGCACTGCCGGATCTGCTGAGCTTTTGGGTGTTTTGACTGGGGAAGTCAAAATGGAGGAAGAGTTCAGGTGCATCTTTTGGAGAGATGAGTTAAAAATAATTTGTCACCCGTTTGCTTGTAACAATAACAGTGAGAATTAGATTGGTATGGATGGACTAATAGTAGCCACCTAAGGGTACCAGATTTCGTATTTTCATTAATCCAGCTCCCTCCATAATGAGTTTGCTACCTAACTGCTTACTGTTTCTCAGCATAGTGATGCATGATATAGGCAATTGGGTTTTGCAGATCAGTACTTTTGTTTCTTGTAATGGTAAAATATTGCTTTCTTGTTTATCCTTCACTGATCATACCGCAACGAGCACTTTCTTTGGTGGTATAGATTACATTCCTTTCAAGCTTGGTAATTGCATCATCTTCAATGTGCAGTAAAATTTGAGCCATTGTGCACCCACTGAGTGAGGACTGTCTGCTGATGAATAGCTGCATTCTCTGATACTCAAACTCGCTCCAATTCATCTGTGAAGAATTGGATTTGGGATGTTAATTATCCAGACAAATCAGCAATTGATTTAAAGCATTGTTGAGGACAAAGCAAAGAATAAATGGCTTCTGCAAAATATGTTATTGTGAAAGGGTACTGATACTAGCTGCTGTAATTTGTCTGCGTACCTCTGAAGGCATTGTGCAGAAACATGAGCCGAGCTTTTTGAGATAATTATCCTCAGTGAATACTAACCTATTTCTTCCTCTGTATTAAAAGACAAAAGCAAATTTGGTTATGCGCTTTGTAAAAATAAACAAAAGCAAGCTAATTAAAACTTGGTGATCCTTCTCAAAAGTTTCTCTGATTTCCATATTTGCATTCAGGGCTTTATGCTATGGAAGAGGTGTTTGCAAGGTGAGGATTCAGTGCTGAGAACTGTGTTAAGTAAACTGGGTGCTGGAGGAGGTTTGGGAATCAGCTCAGGGGGATGTGTATGTGTGCAGCTGTATGTATGCACCGTAATTAAACTACAGTATCAGCAGCAGTGAATCCAGCTCACAGATGTATTCTGCGGGGGAGTGTTCATGAAAAGGGTGAAGACATGTATAAAACAGATTTTTTCACCTTACAAGTGCCTTGGTGCATGGATTAGTAGGTCATAGAATCACAGAGTAGTTTGGGTTGGAAGGGACCTTTAAGATCAGCTAGTTCCAGCCCCTCTGCTATAGGCAGGAACACCTCCCACAAGACCAGGTTGCTCATAGCCACATCCAGCCTGGATAATGAATGCAATCTTGTTTGAGGCATATTTCCTACCGTAATAATAACCTGGAAAGTTTCTTCGTTAAAGAAATGCATGTGAATGCTTATTTGACACATGCAAGATCTTTTGGTTGTAGATGAGTGCTTCGTATGAGAAGGTTTTATTTTCACTTAGTGAGACTTTGTTCAGTTCATAGAAAAAACTTCCATTTTTATTAGAAAACAGAACATCTGAAAAATCTCTAGGAATGAGTTTTCTTTCCAATTTTAACCTCTGAGTCAAGTGAGAAAATGGAATTAATGCTGCTTCTGCAGTGCAAGGGACGGCATTCTCTGCTGTTGGATCTTGGATTTCTTTTAGGTAGTCTGAAAATGGCAGCTGAGGTAGGTATGGAACTGGCTTTTGGCACACTCCTATTTGTCAGACCTTTTCTTCTGCCTTTTTAATTAATTTTATATAAATTAGGAACATGCTAGAGCAAAGTAGGATTCCAAGAATGCAACTGTTGGCAACCACATTACGGCAGAATAGTGAGGCACTGCTGTTCTGTTCAGCTCAGCAGTGGTTAACACGTGAGCTGCTAGACTGCCCCAGTTTTGAGATAAAATGTGTCAGTTTGAGGTTGTTTCTTCTCCATGATGACACAGGCAGTGACAGCAGGTTTTCTGAGGAGGCAGCATGTTGTCAGGGTGCAGTGACTGGGAGTGCCCCTGCTTGGAGGGAGTTTTTGAGTGAACCCAAATTCTGGTGCTCTGGCCTGCCTGGAACATCAGAGGGGAAGGAAGCCAGTGGTTTTTCTTTGTGATAAATGTTCACCTCTGTTTTTTTCCCATAGCTTGCTGCCTTCTGGAGCTTTTATTGCTGGTATCCATCTTATGATGCCAGTTCAGATGGAATATGGGTTTGGACCTAGTGAAAATGGAATAAAAAAATTATTTGACTGCTCAATAGATAGTTCCACATTGAGCTGACAGTCTGCATCTCTCTGAAATGGTGTGAAGAGCCTCCCGTAAGCAAATTAAAATGTTCATTTCTACAGCCACAATGCAAAGGAAAGTACAAGTCATCAGTAAAGGTTAAGTAAGAGCAGGGTATTTCATGCCATTGCTGGTTCTTACCTACTTATTCCACTCTGCTAGTCATAGACTGACCTTCCTTTGCAGTCCTCTCTGTCTGATACCTGTAATCACTTGCAGGTACTACGGCTTAGCATTGTGGCTGTCACTGCAGTGCCGGGGTGTTTCCAAAGCATCACTGCTTATTCCAGAGAGAGCTCCCAGATTTGTGGTCTCCTTCCTTCCCCAAACAAGGGGAGAAACTAGGCACAGGGGCTGGTGCTGGCCGTAAGGCTTTGCTCTGTCCTCATAGGTTCTCATTCCCAAGGGTAGGGCTTCTGGTCTTTTATCTGTCTGTAAAATGTCAGTGCTGTGATGTAAATAATAAAGGTAATGATGGTTTCACAAGGCAGTGTGTCTCCCTGGGGGGGACAGAGGCTCCTGCCCCCACCATTCTCAGTCCCCCATGTCCAGATGGCGATGCCTTAATGGACTTGTTTGCATCCTCTTTGAACACCACAGCCACTCAATTTGACAGCCGTGTTAGTTCATATTCAGATGCTAGGAATCTAGCAATCTGCCTTTCAGGTAGCTTGTTTTTTTAATTTTTTAAAATGGTATCATTTTCCAATACCAAAACTAAGGAATTTTAATTTAAAATTATAATTTGCATTTTCAACAGATCACTGAATAAATTGGAATTTTATGCCCTTACATGTATTTCCAATATTGAGTTTAAGTATTATTTAATGTTTTTAGATGACATTTAAAGAATTCTAAGGTTACCAAAAAATATATTGGTATCTCAGCCAGCCATGCTTCTCTTTAATCAAATCTATCTCCATCCTTTAGGAAATAGTGGAGAAATTTAGTAGTTCTCTATTGTACATCTTGTGCTCTGTGCCTTCCTCTTAGTGTTAACCTGGTGTGGTATTATTTCCCCATTTTATACCTGGAAACTAAGATGTACAAAAAGATAAACTCCAAAGATTAAATCATCCTGGGATATGTGCATTGTCATGGAGAGTTTTGACCTGAAGGTTAAAGCCGTGATGGATGAAGCCCACATTAAGTGGTGTCCACAGAGCAGCAAGTGCTCAGGAAGGTGGAAAGCACTGTGGGCTGCGGCCCTCCTCAGATCCGGCTCTTGTGTTGGGTGTCCAGCTGCAGTTCCTGCTGGGCTGATGCTGTGGAGTTAAAGCACGCCTTGGTGTATGCTCAGAGGGGAACAAGAACCTGGGCTTGGAGCCTGTGGCTGTCATCTTCCTTTTGGGTTTCTTGAAAGAAAGCTGTCACTCCCTACCAAGGGAGGTGGAAGATAGTACACACTTTGCATATATTTATGAATGCCAGATATGGATATAGGAAGGATGAAGCCTAAGCTCTGAGCTTCTCCTAATTAGCCCCAAGGAATTTATGAGCAGAATAACATAGCTTAAGGTGCTTTCTGAGCACTAACTTTGGTGACAATCACAATGTGCTTCAGGATGCAAAACCATCTTCTGGTGCCACAGGTCAATGGTGAGTGAGTGACCATGCTGCCAGTCAGTGTCAGTCACTTGTGGGGTGCTGAGCAGCCAGGGGGCTGGAGCAAATGTGAAAGCATAATCAGGCTTCGTTGCAGTTCATCTGTGCATATGCTTTCTTGTACCTCTTTTAATTGTCAGTATTTTTTGAAGGGCTTTTGAAGTCTCTATTTTGCTGACACTGAGCATTGTGCTACTAGGGAAGCACAAAGTGTACTGGTGATTTAAAGGTGTCTATGTCACTGTTGCTTGATGCTAACTCAGTTGTTTGCTTTGGGTATAAAGTTATTGTTCCAAAAGGTGACTCATTCAAAGGTGTTTTTCTGCGTGCTGTGATACTTGCAGCAGTTTATGCTACCTGGAGCCGATAGGTAATAATATATCTGAAGAAGGCTGACAACGACAACGAAACACATTTATCCATAACAAGTCAAGTAAAGTAAGAGATCAGAATTATAAATTCATTACAAGTCATTTAGTATCTGAAATAATCTTTCAGTAATCCTTTTTCTCTTTTTTTCTTCTGCTATTAGATTTCTTTGTGTATTTCTTCACGGCTTCTAAGTTTTGGTGATCACCCCTATTCTTAAATCCCTCCGTTATTTCCAGTTGTCCTCTTCCCTTGTGACTCAGCTTTGCCAGCAAACATACGTTGTACGCATTCGGTATTCTCCATAAATAAGAGGGCAGTATGAAATAACGAGGCAGAAATTTCCTGAAAACCAATAATTATTGAAACAATTACTGCCATACTGTAAATGCTATTTTATTAAATAAAATTTTAAGTGCAATTATTTAGATATGTCCTGAGCAAGTAACATAGTTTATAATTATTTTTATCATCCATATACTTCTCTTTGAAAATGCCAGTTGCAGTTCATGTAATGACAGACCAGACTCTTTCTTAGTTTATTTCAGGGTTGAATATTATCACTGAGCAAGAGAAAATGTAAATTGTTTCCATGGCATTAATTTGAATACACAGTTTGTGCTAATGATCTGATTCTGAAATTGTAATGTGTATGTATATATATATATATGTTCATCTTGAGTTGCATTTTTTTTCCCTAGATTTCTTTAAACTGTCGGAGTTGGAATTTAATTTTGAGATCATGTATGGTATGTTTTTCTCTTGAGGACCAAGATTTAGCAGTAAGTCACGAGGATTTAATGTTTGTGATTTACAGCTGTTGTCCCAGATAATCACTTAGGTGCTTGCAGAATGTTCTTACAGCCTGTCAGTAGCTACTGATTTGATGAAAATGTGATTATAAATAACAGGAGAAAAGAACTCGTTACTACAGATACAGTAAATTAGCTAGAGTTTTGCTGGGAAAACCAACAATAGATCTTTTTACTGTAGGTTTTTTTCCACAGTCTTTTGTTACAGGCCTTTAAGTTGGTGCTACTTTCTTTGGTGCTTGCCAGGGTGAAGTAAATATAAAGGAAGCTTTATACTATCCTGTCTGCTCTGGGATCCAAAATACTGGAACCAGTTCAGTAGTTTTTAGTCTCTTCCAATTTACTTATCCCTGTGTTGTTTTGGTGGAGCACCTTTAACCTTTCTGGGTTCTTTTTTCTGCTCTTGCTTGAGTCCTTAGAGACAGTAGATCTCAGTTTATAAAAGCACTTATCTAGGCCAAGAAGATGGTAATGCAAGCAAAATAACAGTTGACTCTCAGTTCTTCCATCTGGAAAATACAGAATATGCTCCTTGGAAATAGAAGCAATGCTGAATTTGACATTAGAATTGCCCAGTGTTGCTTCAGTTTGGTGGGATTAGCCTTGTTGAGGGAAGCAGTGCCTTATCTCAGCCACTTTGCTTTTGGTGTGTACATTGAAGGTTTTTTGGATCATACCTGGTTGTGATATGTATGTCCAGTGTTCTTTATCTTACTTCATGTGTCACTGGGTAGGAATTGGGAACCATCAGACTCTTCTGTACAAGATAAGCAAGCACCGGTGCTGCAGCGGTGAGCAGGCAGGCCTGGGATTGGCACAGCACATGGGCCAGCTTTGTTCCTGGAGGTTTGGCTGACAGCCCAGATAGGTGCAGCCACAGGCTGTAAACCTACTGGGTTGGGATACCTATTTTGGTTAAAGCCCTGGTGGAGGCCTAAGGCAGTTACAATGAAACATTTCTCACTTTCTGAGCAAGGTACTAACAAAATGATCTAACGACCTGGTGTCTTCTATGCAGGTGTTATCCTCTGGCGAACAAAGTAGGGAGTTGCAGCAGGTATAGGCTGATACAGTTATCTGAGGTGCTGCATAGCCAGGACCAAAAGCCCAGGAGATGTGGGCTGCCCATGGCCCCTGGAAGATGGCATCCAGAACTTCATGGCCAGACCTCTCTGAGACCTGTTCTGAGAGGTGCTCAAGGCCAGGTTGCATGGGGCTCTGGGCAGCCTGACCTGGTGGGTGACAGCCCTCCCCATGGCAGGGGTTTGAACTGGATGAACTTTAAGGTCCCTTCCAACCCAAGCCATTCTGTCAGGCCACCGCTGTGTTGGCTGTACTGCTTCTGGAGGAACTGAGGCTTAGGAAAGGCCTGGCTCAGGTGCGTGTACTCAGACTGTACTTGTGATTGCAAATCTCTTATTTGTTGTTGAATCTCAAAGGGAGGAAGACAACCTAAGCATCTCAACCTTCAGATTTCTGGTGGCCAAGTGTGACTGCTTTGTTTGAGCTACCGCAAGACTCCATGGCCCTGCTGTTTTCTGAGAAGGCAGGACACTTCCAGTAGGGCATTACCAAGCAGCAGTAGGAGCTGAAATATGTTCTTTGTTAATGATTGTCGGGAGCTACTGGAAGTACATTACTGCAGATATTTTGCAATGAGCAGCTCTGCTACCAAAATAGCATATCAGTTTAAAAATACTCACTACAGTTTTCAGTAATGAAGTTGATTTTGTTTGAGTGCTACAGTATGAAGTGACAGCACCTTATGGTAATGGAGAAAAGCTAGCCTCTCCCAGAGAAGCTCAGTTCCTTAGCAAAAAAACCAATCTGTTTGACCTGGTTTTATTTAGGACCTAAATAGCCTTTTAAATGAGCAAAATATAATTATCAGTTTACTAAAAACAATAGAATATTTCAAGATTAAAAAAAAAAAAAAGCAGTTAATTAGGATGCTGTTGGAGATGCATTATATTGTCATTAGATCTTAAGTGAAGGATAATCTCTCCTTATTGGCTAAAATGAGAGTTTATCCGCTGTAATGTGTGCCATTAAGATTCACAAGCACATCAGCAGAGCAGTGTGAAAGAGTCTTGCATGTTGCTTTTGTCATTAGCAAAAAATGTAAGAAGCTTCTAGTAAGAGAAGAAATAGGTGAAGCCTTTCTTTCCATGACACAGATTTAAAAGAAGGCTGGGGTCTCAGTGATGGTGCTTAGCACCTGGCTGTGTTCTGGCCTCTGTGTTAGCCCTGTAAATCACTGGAAGGTGGGCAGTGTAATGCTTTTCCTTCTCTCTCTCCTTCTCACCATATAAATAAGTCTACGAAAGGCAGATCTGCCATCTTTCCCTTTGTTCTAGGAAAAGAATCCCCAGGACAGTAAATCACTCAGATGCAGGTAATCTGAGAGGAACAAATTGGAGTGGCTTTGGCTGGGGTAATTTGTTTGTGTCTAACCTGTGTAAAATCTCTTTGGATTTTTACAGTAATGGATTGCTCGGTGCTGCGATTCCTGTGTTAAAGCAGTACAGATGTGAACTCTCGGGAGTGTTATTAACTTGAAATATACTCTTTGATTTGCATAATCAGTGTAATTGTAAATCAGGACTCTTTCATCATAATGAAAAACCTGTTACCTGTCAAGGGAGGAAAAAAAAAAAGTAAGTCAGTTAGAGTTGCTCCGTATGACTGTTTTTCCAGCTTTTCTCCATGGGGATCTCAGTGCGGTGTCTGGGGTCAGCGAGGGCTTAGGGATAGTTACAGTGGCAGCATTAATTTGGGAAATCTGTGGTGAAAATGAGTTTGCAGTTGCAGCTGCATCCTGCGCTTTGCCCTTGGGGACCTTTGAGGTGATGGCTGTGGACACTGCATGCAGGAGTCAGGCAGCATTGGGTGGAGTGGGGCCTCTGGGGTTGCCAGGGGAAAGCTCCCAGTGATGTGCATGGAACAGCCAGGCTGCATCTGGGGACCAGCACTGAACTGCGCTCATAACCAGAAAAGGGGGATGAGAAGCCTGTTTGGGACTGCAAGGAGAAGGACCAGGGAAGGGTAAGCTGAAATGCTGCTGCTCTGCTGCATGGTGTGAAGGAAGTGGTAGGTCAGGAATAAATTAGAAAGAGAGGAGCATTATCTTCCATCTTCTTGCAAAAGAGAAAAAGCAAAATGAGGTTTTATGGATTAACAAATTCTGGGTTTCATTATACTTGTAATGAAATATATGAACATAAATCTGGTTATCCCTAGCCCAAGTGGGCACCTGCAGTGGCTTAAGCAGGACTTGTGACACCTGGACCTTGCCTGCTGCTGGAATTAAGTCTGAAACCTGGTACTGAAGTCAGATGAGTTGCTCTGCTCTTCAGGAGGCAGGAATAAACTAAGGCTGGCGTGCACTGAAGAGATGAGCCTGGCTGCCCCTCTCTCCCTGCCTGCCTCTTTGCTGCAGAGGATGTCGCTTGCCTTCCCTGCAAGGTGACTGACTGTCCTGACACGTGCTACTGCTGCTGGGGCTTTTGTCCCTTGTAGTGTCACTCCAGCTGACGTCTGCCCCAGGCTGCTACCCCTTTACTTTGTCATTCTTTATGCTGCAATCTCAAAGTCAGTTAACCTGCTTTCTTTTCTAGATAGAAGAATCTCTTTTTTTTTCTTCTTCTTCTTCCTTTGATCTTGGTGTCACAGAATGTTCCCGTGCCTATTATTTTAGCCTAGAGTAATTCAATTATGCCATTCAAGGGGAAAAGGCAGGCAAATGCTTTCTCGAGAAGAATGAGTTTGTCTTAGCCTGTCCTTTTTACTTTGACTTATTGCAAAAGTTCTTAGCTGCCTTCCAGCCATGGAGGTGTAGGTTCAGTATCCTGCAGTGTTACTTTCTGTATGCCTGTATGAAAAGCAAGTTGAGCGTAAATTTTGCAAAACTGTGGCCAGACTCAAGAATTGACTGATCTCTGAGTGATCGCCAGCACTTGGATGATAAATTAAACGTGTTTTAAATTGAAAAGCTATTTCCTGTATCCCATAAAAGATTTTCAGTTAAGTCTTGGAATTATTTTGCCAAAGTTGGAGCAGAGTGGCCTGCACCTTGTGACCTGGCCACAGCTCCCTCCCTGCCTGCTGGTGTGACTGTGCCTGGGCCTGGCTGAACAGATGACTGCTGCCTGTGCCACTGACAACCTCGGCAGCCCAGGTAAGCGAGCGCTGACTGCAGTACCACATCCTGTTTTGTACAGGAAATCAAAATATTTTTGTTTTGGGGTTTAACATGCCTATTGTTAGTTCTGACAGGGGAACGTATTCTGTAATGCTTTGCTTCGGTTTCATTCTTACTTCCCTTTAAAGGTGAGCCTAGTTTTATTTTATTTCAGGCTGTTCTTAGTATAGCTTTTCTGGTCGCTGCTTCCAGTTCTCTTTAATTCACCAGTGTCAGGAACCCGGCCTTGCTGCCTTTCCCCCATTCATTTTCTCATCTTCACTCCTTTTGGGGAGGGTTGGCTTGACAGCCTGGTATAAAATGACTGCTTTTTTGCTAGGGAAAAGTGACCTTCCACATGGCTAACACAGATTGAACTTACTTGTCCTAGAAAGGTTAAAGTTTCTCTGTCTGCTGCAAGCTGATTTGAAGCTGAATTACACCCAGCAGATCTTGTTGATCTGCTGTGGTGTGAATGTGAAACATCCATGCAGTCTTTTAGGGGCTATTACTTTGAGCTGGCTGGAATGGGATGATGGCCACTTGTGTTCAGAGCAAAAAGCCTGCAACTGCAGCTGAGTGCCTCTTCGGTTTGGTGAGCTGCCCTCTAGCTTTCCCCAGCACAGGGCTGCATGCAGTGGTGTTCTGGCAGCTGGATTCCCGAGGTGTGCACATGCTTCTGCCTTTGCTTTGTCACATAAGGAGTGTGAAGGTCTCAGTAGGAAAATGTTTCAGACACCTATTTGAAGTAGTGCTGTAGGAGAGAATTACATGTGAAACTCCTAATTTCTGTCACTTGGAGATTTTATCTTGGCTTATGAACATGTATAATTTATAAAAAATATGCACATAAATGTAGAGCAAACATTTATCTCAGGAACGTTAGGAATTTATAGTCGATACCTAAGGGGTTTGTCAGCTCTGTGTGAGAGCTGGTGGAGAGGCGGCTGGGAGAGGCCAGGACCTCCAGGGACACCAGTGCTGCTTGTCCCACAGCCGCAGGCCAGGGTGACCTCGCCACACGAGCAGAATGCCATCCTAGGCACATGGGAGGTCAGGCTGCTCAGTTCTTAACGATACTGAAAAGCACTTGTAAGAATTGAGAAGCACTGGAGAGGGTTATAAATCAACAGTGAAATCTCATTCCCTTCTAAAGTCAAGAATGAACTATTCATTGGTCAGACAAGTATTGTTAATTGCAATGAAAGCAATGCACCTACCTCCGTTCGTGGATCTTCAGGGCTAGTGCATGTTGTAGCTCTATGGAGTGAGTTAATTTTTAGGACCTGTACTCCTGCAGCAGTTGGCTTTTGGAAGCGGTTTAGAGAAGAACAACTCAGAGCTAAAAACTGATTTCTCAATAACATGTCTGTTTTGGTTCAGATGATGAAAGGCAAGGGGTATAAAGTGTGTACCGCTGCCAGTGAAGCATAGCCCTGAGTTATTTGGGTTAGCATGCAGTAATTTGCTTTAAAACAAGTTGATGATGTTAAAGGTGGGAGATCTTCATGCAAATTTATTTAAAACACTGTGACAGTGATGTTCAGTGGTAACCCTCAGGATGTTATTGAGATGTCTGTTAAAGGAAGTGTCCTCATATAAGGAATTTAAAAGAAGTCAGAAGAAGGTCAAAGTACGATGAACCTGAGAGCAGAATGCTGTAGGTGCAGATCTGGGAGTTGTTGGGCTTTATATGCACAAATCTGTTTGTTTTAGCTGTTCTACTCTTTCTGGAAGAAAATCTTCTCTCTTCTGGATGTGTTTTATGTGGTTGTCAGTTAAACTCAATCTACATAATTTCACATAGCCCTCCTCAGACGCTCAGTAGTTTTCTGTGGTTTACAAACTTTGTGTTTTTCTCATAAGTGCACAGACAATCATTTCCCATGAGAGCGTTCTGCTGCGAGAGCCATAACCAGAAAGGGAGAGCAGGAGGGCTGAATGTTTTCAGGACTTACAGAAATCTTTTAGCCGGCTCTGTCCCTGCTGAGTTACACTGTCATTTCTGTGGGTTGTTTCACGGCAAACTTTAATGTTGTTAAATTAATAAGGCTCCTCACACACCCCGAGACAGCCCTTTGGGAAGGTTATGTGTGACTGCACTTGGGGCAGTGCCCCTGTGCCACTCATCTCCTGGAGAAGCAGTCTTAGAGTTTCAGAGCGGAGCACTGGGATTTTTTGGTTTCTGTGACATGCAGCTGCCGTTCTTGCATTAATATCAAACTGTATCTAAACAGAAAGCTTTGTAAAGACATGTGGCTTTATGTTCTTTTCTACTTTAAAAAGATTGAAGATTCTAAATCATCTACATCCTTTCTGTTGTGTTTCAGAAACATAAGGCTAAGTGCCTATTTCTGCAGATGGCAGCAATCTCCTTTAACTTCTGCTTAGTAAAACGCCTCAGCTCATACTTGCCACGTTTGTATTCTTTGAGTCACCTAACCACACTGATCATAGGAAGTGGGATGGGGGAGGCCAGTTCCTGTGAGCATGGCATTTTAAACCATGAAACAAGAGCTGCAGCAGGAACCGCTCTGCCTTCTTTTGGTTGTCTTATAGTTTGAGCAAAGGAGAAAAATGTGTGTCTCTCCGCTTGAATACAAGTAAGTGATATATATCTCTATTGATACAAAATTGCTTGCTTTCAAACATAGCGTTTTCTTGATTGTCTCTGTTTCTGTAAGCTTATGGTGATAGCTTTGCTGTCACTCTTCTTACTGAGGCCGACTTTTTGGAATGCCAGAGGAATAGATGTCATGTGCAATAACCATTGTTAATGTCATTGAGCTTGATAGAAGGGCACGTGTGCAGCCCCATTGCATGCTGCCTTTCTTGCAGCTCTACACAGTGTGGCTGCGAGCGGTGCTGGCAGCACCTGCAGCTCTGTGGGTACAGGAGGCAATGCAAGAAGACCTGGGGAGCCATGCATGAGGCTCTGCCAGTGCTTCATCTGGGCCCTGGGCAGGAGGAAGAGGTGAGTTTTTAGTGGATTTGAGGGAAGGGCTGGAGTTAATTAAGCAGTGTGGAAGGAGAAAAAAGGATATGCCAGATGGCAGCGTGGGGACAGGTCATTGCTACCCCACTCAGCACGGGGTGTCAGGAGCAAGTCTGAGGCAGGGCAGTGTGAAACTGGAGAGTGGGGGGATGCTGCACGCTGCAGGGCGCCAAAGCCCTCTGAGGGTGGTGCTGGGCATTCTGTAACTGACTGCAACAAGCAGGGTAATGTCATGCCATTGCTAGAGGTGATACCTTTCTTTTGATTTGCAAGACAAATTTCATTGCAGCTCATTGCACCTAAGGCTCACAAAACTGTGTTTCCATCCAGTGTGGTGAATGCTTTAGTTTCTCTAAGAGTGTCCTTAAACAACTGTGTCTGTAACACTGCCTGAGTGTGAAGGGCAAAGTATTATACCACTCGACAGATTCCTGCTGACACGAGGAAGACGTAATCAGCACCTTCTAATTTGTGACAGAGCTCCTTTTAGCACAGTTTTCTCATTCACAGCGTACATTGGCTCTGCCCTTGCAGCCCTTTGCTTTCTAGCAGTAGGTTTCTGCCTTAAGGACAACATGAGCCTCTCCTCCTTGAAAGGCTTTTGCTAAGGAGTAGGGAACAAAGAGAGAACTTCACTATCAGAGACAGCATCAGGGAATGCCTAAGTGGATGTTTCAGTTGAAAATAGAGATGTTTGAACTGGGAATAATGAAAACTTGTTAGGGGAGGCTAGGGGTCATTGTGTATGCTCAGTTTGTAGCCAGAAGGTGGGAAGAGCTACGTTCCTGTTGCAGTACCTAGTCAAAATAGATCTAGCTGTTAATATTGGAGAGTTGTTAAATCTGCTCAGTTCTGAGCACAGAGTGGTTAGCTGCAGAAGCATCTTGTGCCATTACCTGTATTCTGGTTTGTTTGTCTTTGAGTTTTTTTCCCACAGACAGTTGTTGGTCAGACTGTTGTTGGTTGCTCACCCACTTGATGTGCATTTTGCAAAACAGCATCAGGAGTGGAGTCACCCACAACTAGATGCGTCTGTGCTATAACAGCTTGTTTCCATCTGGAGTAGTTTCCCTTTTATATGCTTGAAGAAAGAGTAGAGAATTATAATGTCTTCCTGTGCTCTTAGAGTTGGACCCAGTGGATCACATTACACTGAGTTGCCTTTTGGAGCTGTTGACTTCAATGACAGCCTGAATCAGCAAAATATTAGGAAACAGGAGGCTGTGGGAGTCTGAAGAACTTGTGGGCAACAGCGGTGGAAGCACTGTCAGCAGCACTGAGAAGGGCCTTGCCCTGGCTGCTGGGACCCCTTCTTGTCCAGGAAGGGGTCTCAGGAGCGGAGGCAGTCTCACGCAGCATGACAGGGCTGATGTTCCCTCTGGATCCATGTGCTGGTGTGATTTGGACATGGCAGGGGGCTGGAGGGCTTTATTTAGAATCATAGAATAATTATGGTTGGAAAAGACCATGAAGATATCTGGTCCAACCATCAACCCATCCCCACCATGCCCAGTAAATCATGCCATCAAGTGCAACATCTACATAGTTCTTGAAAACCTGCAGGGACAGTGACTCCACTACCTCCCTGGGCAGCCTGTTCTGTTTGACCAAACTAAAATAGCCCACTCAGCAGGTCGTGCCGGTGCCCAGAGCATGTGGAGCAAGCCTGGCCATGGAGGCGTGGGGCTCACAGTATGTACTGCATGTTCAGCATTGCTATGCTGCCACAAGAAGGGAAAAAAAAAACAGAAAATGCAATGTCATGCAATGAAATAAAGTCAGATTAATCTTTCTAGGTGTCTGGAAAAATCCCCTGATGATATTAATTCTCAGAAAAAGCAAACTTTTAAAGTAGGTGTTGTTTATCATTGCCTTTCTAGTGTGTTTAGTCTATAGAGCCCTTTTCTGCCAGATCAGAATTTTTTATCCCTTCTTATCCTTGGTCATTCTCTATGGCTTTCCAGGGAGAGCAGGAGGTGTGCTGGCACAGCGAGGTGCAGCTGTGTCCCACTGGGCACTGCCCAAGTCTTCCTCTGGAAGAGGGCTGGGTGAGGCTTCCGAGCAGCCACCTCCTGCAGGGTCACTGGTAGAGGTGCATCTTCTCGCTCTGTGTCCCTTCCCAGGAGCACCCTAACATGCTTCTCCAGATGTGGGTTGTACTTTCGGAGAATTCCATGGGAAATAATCCAGTAAATCTTGTTTTCACAGGTCATTTTATAGCACTTGAAAAAATATGTAAAGAAAGTGGATTTTTGTCTTGTGTGCAAAAAGCAGCCCTTAGGGGCCACATCAGAGATGAAAAGAGGGAACCATCTTGGCTTGGTTTAAATAAAAAAGAATGAAAGCCACTTTTGTGGTTTCATCCATGCATATTTTTCTTGATTTAGGGCCAGCACTGCATTTCGTGTTTTAGGTACTTGTGGCTTTCCGAGTTTCTCTTCTTTTCGAGTCCTTATCAATTTTATTTTGTGCTTTGCTCCCACTTGCTCTTTGGATGTGTCATCAACATGTGCATAGGTTAAGTGCAGACAGTAGGTGAAGGTCAGTGTTATTTTCAGCAGTAACATATATAAGCAATGTACAAGATGGTACAATAATATTGTATTTTTGGAAGATGATGTTTTTTTTTTTTTTAATGAGAAGTAGTAAAGCTTTGCAAAGTATTTGCTTTGGAAATGCCTCTGAGCACAAGTCCTGGAGCAACTGGAGCCAAGTTCAGACCTTGCTTCAAGCAGGATGAAGGCATTTGCCACCGTGCTGAGTTACTGCTGGTGGGGATTTTGTGCCGTGATTGTTTGCATGGATTCTGCTGTAGGAGAGAGCTACTGTAGGTGTGAATGTCCACTGAGAGTTGGGTCATTCAAGTCATTCTTAGGGACAAAATGCATGTGCAGAGAATACAGAGCTGCTGGATTGCCACCCAATCACCATCACCAGTGAATTCCTGCTGAAACACTTGGGTCTCTCTTCTGCATGCTGCCATTTTTATTTTCTTGAATTACAGCTTTTCTGTTGTGTGTGATTTTAATTTCTTGCTATGTTGAGCTACTGAGAACAGGGAAGGAACTTGTCCTTTCCCTAAAAGCTGCCACGTCACAGCATGACTGTTGTCACGGAGAGCTCTTGGTACCCAGAGCTGGGGTAGCCGCATAAGCTCCTTCTGTGATGATTTGTTTGAAATAATCTGTTAATCTGCTCTAACAATCTACTCTGCTTTCACTGCACTTTCCTGATAAGTGAAATCATATTTGAATAAAACCTAGTGCTTATAAATGTCTGGTTTCGAATAGAAGCATGTTTTAGTAGTTGATCTTAAGTCTGCTGAAAAGCAGATTCTGTAGTGGAAATGCTAATGAAGCTTTAGCACCAACAACTGGCAGCTGTACCGAGGAATTCGGGGTTGTATATTTGGGTGGCAGAGATCGGGAAATATATTTGTGCCGTTTGTATCTATTTTTGTCAGCAACATTAATATTTTATGCCTTTTTTTCCCTTTAAATCTGTAGTGCTGCAAAAGTTTCAGCATCAGCTAATCTTCCCAAGCGGTCTGTGAGGCTCAGGTTTCAAAGTCATTATCCGAAAGGTCACATCCTGATTTAATGCCATTAGTGTAAACCCGGGATCATTTAGTTGATGTGGATGGAGGTGCTTGTAATTTCAGTTTTTTTGATCTTACTATAAATCTAGCCAAGAGTATGGTGCATTTGTGAGGCTAATGCTGTGTTCCTGAACACATCACAGGAAGGCTAAGATTGATTTTCACCTTCAGATGAATCCTTTCTACGTGGGGCAGCTCAGCTCCCTCTCCTGAAAGATGCTGGGCATTTCAACTAGTCCACTTCAAAACACGAATGTTTGTCATGTTTCCTTCGCTATTGATTTATGGATTAGTATTCACATTTCTGCATTTGATTGGTTTTCCACTTCTTCATCCCGCCGGAAGCATATCTATTCCTGTGTTCATATGCAGCAATTTTAAACCACAGCCTTTTAAAGCCATTTTTATGCCTTCTCATATGATACGCTATCAAAGGTAGTTTGAAGATTTGATGTTCCTGTAGACTTGCTACAAGACCAAAAACCCTTAAAAAAAAAGTAGCATTTGCTGTATAGAAGTATACGTATGGGCTTTCCACAGTACCCACAAAAAATGAATTGAGAATGTGAAATTAAAAGGCAAACAAACATTCATCACGCCTTTCTCTGTTTTCCCACTGGATCATATCTTAATGGAATCTTTTAGACTGGGGCCTTTTGGGAGAATGTTAATATTTTGTGTAAGGAGGAATAATAAATGGCGGTAAAATACAGCTTGAATGATTACATCTCTGAAAGAATGGAGCTTGTACCAGTCCCGTGCACATGGGACACATTCACCATAATTTGCTTTTTGTTTGTTTTTACCAAATAGCATGATGTTATATGCTGAGGCACCTATATTTCTGACTGGAGGAACCTTTCGGAAATTGCTTTTAACTTTTGTATTTACTCTTTTATTTTGAGTGTTTGTAGTAAAGAAATAAGTAAATTAATTATATATACCTTTACCAAAATTCCTGGTGGCTAGAACTAGACGGCTACTTTGATATGATTATTGAAACTGGATAGATTGGTTGTAATAACTTCTGAGTGAATGGCTTGCTCTTCTTCTATCCCCTTTCCTCAGGATATGACGAGAATGATATGCTTCTAGAAGTAGCATGCATTTTCTCCAGGGTTAATAGGAGAAAATAAATACAGCCTTTTTTCTTTTTTTCCTTCTAGGTTGCCCTTGTTCTCCTTTTCAAATCAAATGTCACGTTGACTCAAATCCAGCGTTGGAAGCATGTGGGGAACTGCAGCATATCAGCCCGGCGCAATGTATCCATCAAACTGGAAGGAAGCCCAAAACCAAAACTCCACTGGCCAAAATGCATCCTCTGCAGAAACCTCAGGGCAAGTGGCTTTCACCTCCTAGCAATTCTGCAAGCTTCTATCATACATGATGTTTTTTAATTATTTTTTCTTAATTTTAAGTCAAAGCAAAGTAGTTATTCTGTGTTCTAAGGTTCAGATACAATTAGGAGGGTTTTATTGTCTTCAGTTTTCCAATTTTAGAGGGATCTTAGGGAAGCCTTCAAGAAGAGATTGATTCAAGAATAACTGATGGCTTAACTTATTGATTTACCTTCCCTTTACTGTTATTATACCTCATATAGCTGTGAAATCTAAATTTAATTTAGCAATATTGTTTTCATTCTATAGCATTAACTTTTTTAAAGTATTTAGAATGGCTTATTATTTAAACCTGGATCTGTTTTCCATTCATTGTAAGAAGTATATGTAGCAACAGGAAATGCCAAAACAGAATTAAGGTATTTTAGAAATGAAAAATCAGCTAAACCCATCACTTTCAAGGAATAATATGTGGGTTGTGGTAATTCCACAGTGCTGCCAGACTCTGTGAAGTAGATGACCCAAAGGTAAAAAGCTTTCTTGAATAGTTATTCTTGCTATTATTCTTTTTGACAGAACCCAGCTAACTGGGCTTCTTTCTGCCACTGTAGAAGTAACCCAACATGAAACAAGTCCCAGTCAGAGTTTCCATGGGAATCTGTCACCCAGTACCCAATATTTGAAAATCAGACCTAATGGCTCAGGGTGAGCCAAGTTAGCCAAAACTACCAAGTGTTGTTACAAGACTTGATTGTAGATGATTCATCTTCCTGAAAGACACTCCTTCATCATAAAATTTCAGTGATAGTATTTCACTTATCTTCTTTATAACAAAACGACGTTTAAACAGTATCTGCATTTAACTTACATGTAACAGTAGAGAACAACATGTAAGATCCTTTGCAAGGTTGGGAGATGATAAAGGTATTTTTCTTCACTCTTATAGACTTTGTAAATTTGAAATGGCTTCGGTCCCTGGTAATATTTTGTTGGTAACCTCTGTAGTCTGTATACCAAGTAAAGACAGGAGAATACTTCTTGCCTCTCTAGGAAAGTGAAATCATCAAAATAATAAAGAAAAAAATTAGCCATGGGACAAACAGTTCCACAAACTGCTGTCAGTGTATTATTTTTGTTAAATCGCCTGTGTTTAGGTTGACATTTCTCCTGTAAACTATCCTTGCTTACTCTTGGTTGCCATGTCCGAAAAAGTAATTGTGACAGTGTGATGCATTCCCTTGTAAAATACATAAATCTTCCCTCCAGTTTTTGATGGTATTTTTTTAGGCAAGAACTTTTCTTCCCAAAGCTTTTACCCTAGAGCTACATGGATTCCTCATTAAGGCTCTTTCTTGATAATTTGTTGAGTGGAACATGCTGGCATCGCTACCAGAGGCTCTAGAAACAGCTCTGCTTTAACCCCACCTGAGTCTGTGTGCTGTTGGGTCATGTTTTCTTTTGCCTGTATTTGCTTCTCAGGGAATAACTCTTCATAGTCTGATTTATCATATACAGGTACATAAAATTATAAATGTAGTTTACGTATTTATATACACACACATTTGAAATTATATAAAAAATATATATTTAAGTTTTTGTATGTATCATCTAGATTTATAATGTATAAATATAAATATATGTATACATATTTATATCTCTTTCTGTCAAGGGACCTTAACAGAGATAAGTAAACCTGTGAGTGCAAATCACAGCACTGCAGATTAAGTCCTTGCAAGCCATGGCAGGCCCACCACTGCTGGGATGATTTGATAGGAATGCCTTCATCAGGTCACCTACCAAGTGTGTACTGACCCTTGGCATTATTGTAGAGGATGTGCTTGTGGGCTGGGAGGCCTGAAGTAACACAACGGCTGAGATGCTCTAGTCATGCTAAGGGAAGGGTCCTTACTCCCTGCTGTGATGTGAGAGAGGGGTCATTGCTCCCTGCTGTAAGGTGAGAGAGGGGTCCTTACTCCCTGCTCTTACAGGTCCAGGGCCAACCCTGGGCTGTAACTTCTCCCAGATATTTAACCTTGTCTTCCCCTTTTCTATTTCTGGCTGGCTGCTTCTCGTTATTTCACTTGTTTCTTCTGCAACAAAGACAGTGTGTCGTGCTTGGTTTCTACCTCCTCCACACAGGGCTGGGCTGCTACATAAAATCTTCAGGAGGAAGACTGGGGAAGTGCCATTTCAGCATGTGGCTTCTGCTCTCAGCCGCCACCTGAAACGTGTCCCATGGCACTAACTCCCTTCTCCGCAGCTGCCTTTCTTCCTTTTCTCCATCATCTTACCTGTCTGTGCACAGGGAGGGCGCTGGGAGCTTCACCCAAGGTCTGTGCTCTGCGGCTGGGTCTGTGGCACGAGGGTGCAAGGCAGATGGGGAGTTCAGTGTGGAGAGACAAAACAGCAGCACTGCCGCTGGGATGGGTGGGCAGTGGTGGTTGTGGCTGAGCTCTCACTGTGGGTCCTGCACCCACACCTGAAAGCAGCAGCTTTGGGTTTTTATAGGATTGTCTGTTCATTTAGTGCTTATGATGACAGTGCAGGTACAGATGAGCTCATCTGGTGTTATTTTTTTTTAGTATGCAGATTTATCAGCCACTGCTGTTGTAGGAGTTTGAAATGATTTTGAGTTTAAACGTGTGTAAAATGGGCGAGCGGTAACAAATGTTTGCTATGTCATTTAATGGGCTTGGGAGTGGAAGTTGGCAATATGGTGTGAACACTTTTTGCAGATTGATGTAGTGTGGATTTTGAAAAGCCTATTTTATCTTCTCTGTTGAGTTACAACTAGATACCTGCATGTTGAGAGGAGAGGCAGAGCTGCATGCCTGTTGTGATACTGTGACAAGTAAGGCTATTTCCTTGCAATTCTGGGTAGGTTCTTTATGTCAGCTTTTCAGTAGACATCTTCTGTGGTTAAAGTTTTGATTTGTTAGCCCTGTTTAAGAAAGGCAGTGAGTTTGCCTCTGTGCTGATCCATCTTTTCCTTTTCCTTCTTTTTATTACACCTTACCATATATTATACAGTGTGTTGTCTCGGACAATGCAGTCCATTGACAGGAAAGATTTAAAAGAAAGGTTTAAAATGTTTACATGGATAGAAATGACATGCGTTATTGTTAGTGTAAGTACTGTGACAGATGCAGTGAAATTCACCTTCTGAGTGTTGTAAACCAGTTCTAAACTCTTACGAACCTAATAGGGAATGTAGGGTAGGTTACTGTGAAGCTGTCTGCTGCATGATGCACCTATATAATGCATAAATAATTTTCTTTTCCTGCTTGACTGTTATTTTTGTGTAAGATTTTTTTTTATTATTTTTAGACAAGAATTCCAAATGTGTTTGGACACTGGGCTAGTCAGTCATCATATAAGAAGCGTCCTGTTAGTGCTCAAATCATTAGAAGATTTGATCTTATTCTTTGGTGCAGAAATGACCTCAGTAACTTCAATAAAGATGCTGACTGTAGGCAGAGCTCAAAGGCTCCAGCCATTCTTCATCACTGACCTCAGACAGAAGAGGGAGGACCTGTAGGCTGACCTGGAGCTTAAAACAGTCAGCCTTCTGCAGGGTAGGGACAACAGGGATTGCCTTCTTGGAAGCATATGTCTCAGCTATAGCCTCCTAAAGAAAGTAGCGTGAAATTACACTCAGAACAGTTGCTAATTAAAGCTTCATTACAGTATTAATCTCATAATGCTGATGTGCCACGTGGACTATTTAAAAATTGGAAATGCTTGAAATACATTGTTCTTGAAAATATTGTTTAAGAAAGCACATATGTAAGGTTTCCTCATTTGTATGTTAACTCCTTGAATAGCCTAGATCGGAGGGAACATTTGGCAGCACTGCTTCAAGTAGCGCACATTTGGGAGTAATCACACTGCTGGTTTTCCTACCTTCTACTGTAAAGTCTGCTTCTATGAAGCTGCTTTCTCTGTCTGAAACTGTAGCAGCACGTGAACCTGTTGCCATGGGTTACTGCTTACGTACTTCCAAAACCCTTTACTCTGCAAACAATGTAAGGTCTGAATATATATATTTTT
This sequence comes from Aquila spilogaster, assembly GCA_024606505.1. Classification (NCBI taxonomy): domain Eukaryota; kingdom Metazoa; phylum Chordata; class Aves; order Accipitriformes; family Accipitridae; genus Aquila; species Aquila spilogaster. The sequence goes on from JANHGO010000043.1 coordinate 419,151, forward strand.
AAATTACTGTTTTTTTTAAATACTGTATTTAACTTTGCACCTTTGCCTCCTAATGAATTCTTAAGCAGAATGTATACATTCTCACAATGTGTTTTATTTATATAGTATATAACTCAATGTAGAACCAAAAGAGGAAGGAAATTTATGAAGACTGCACCACAGAAGACATGGGGGAGGGAGAATGAAAGGAAGAAAAGCTATTATGTTCTGCTTGTGGGTTTTTTGGCCAAGCAAATACAAGGCACTGAAATCCATGGTGGGATTGTTTCTGTGGTGGTTTGTTTTGGTTCAGCTTTTTTTTTTTTTTTTTCTGACATAAGAGATTCAGCAGAATGGTCTTGAAAAGTCATGGGAGGGGAAACTCAGAAGCGTGGTTGAGATGGTGAGCCTATTTGCAAAAACGAAGTGCGAGCTGTGCATCCTGTTTGGTAACAAGGAAGCGGTAAATTTCAGCGAGCCGCACTGTTCGTTAACGCGTTTTATACAACAGGAGAGATGCAAAATAGAGGACCGTCATTTTTTCTTTAGTGTACAACAGTTTGCTTTTGTATAAGGAACAGTTTGGGACTGCACAAAGTGTAATTTATAAAGGTTGAAGGAATGGATATTCCTTGTTCTGCATTGCGTGTCTGCATTTTTTTTTCCAGTTTTAGATAAAGAAGATGAAGACTTATCCTCCTGTTTTTTTCCTTCTGTTTTATTAGTACCTCCTAAGCCTGTCCACCTCAAACCTGGGCAGGAAAGAATTCCTCCTGCACCTTCTCGGCCTTTACCAGCTGATCCCAAGTCATCAAGGAGCTTAGCATCTGGAGAGGAAGAAATACCAATATCAGCAGGAGTCAACACTCTCATTGAGAAATTTGAAAGTATTAGGTAAATATGTCCTTGTGCCTTTGAAACCATGTATTTCAGTGATTGTTAGTTTGTAACGTGGTGTTTAAGATCTGCTGAATTTAAGTGTTCTCCCGCAATTGAGTAGCCCAGAGTCTGCTTGTAGTGAGTTGACTTGATATCAAGACTGTTTTTTGCATTATAGGAAACTGATTATTCTGATACAAAGTAATTGAGTTCTCTGCCTAAGACTCAGTAAGTGTCAGACTTACTGTTGCATTGCTTCTTGGAGGCAGGGGATAGTTCAGTGTCAGTGTATTTTGGAATGGCATAGTGTATAACAGTTTCCTTTGAAACTTTATATATGAAACATTAAATGAGGCCGGAGCTGATGTGTGAAACAGCTAATTTCATAAACACACGAAAATCGTCTTCAAAGACCAAACTTGGCTGATGGACCTAAATGATTGAGTTTACAAAGAGGGGATGGAGACAGAGACACTGTACTGTGCCTTATAGTGTGTTACCACCTGGGTAAATCTAGTAAGGTCTCTTTCAGATAGGAAGAAATAATGCATTCTTGTGCTTCAAAAATGTCCTTTCTCTGGCAGAAAGTAACTTGCCCCAAAGCTTTGTTCTGTTGAAGAAAGTGAGTTCCTGTTTAAACAAACCCATAAGCAAATGCGTCTTTTAAAAGATGATTCTGGTACCTTTTCAGTTAAACTTATGGTTAGGAGTGGTGATTTTTACCTGAATGTTGGGTGAATATTGTTACAGCGGTGTCTGTACATGTGCCTCCTGGTATTGTCAGGGGGCCGTAAGAAATACAGCTTGAAACAAATGATAATCAGTCTCAATCTCCTTTGAGGCATTTTTGAAACCTCTCATTGTTAAGGTCAATGACTGGGGTGCTGTCTCTTCACCTGCAGGCAACCTGTACATATTCTTCAAAGGAACCAGTTAAATTTAGCTCTTAAGATGGAACCAGGCCTGGACTCATCCAAACAGTCGAGCTCATGTGACTGTGACGTGGTAGCTTCCAGCGGCTGTTCAACAAATGAAAAAAGTGAACCAGATGAAAATGAGCCAGACGTACCGTGCAGTGCGGATCTATCTAACACAGACATAATGAAAATTAAAGAGCTAAGCATAGGCGATAACAAAAGCCATGAAGACTGTACTGCTGTGAATGTGAGCAGAGAACCCTCTAGAGAGCTTGGCAATAAAGACTCAACTGCGGAACTGAACGGTAATGGTAAAATTCCCAACAGAGACAGTGGCATTGACAGCCCTTCTTGTAGCGTGGCAGGCGAAACTTTCCCCAGCGAAGAAGGTGCGGAACAGAAGAAGCCCAGTGTATCTGGGAATCCGGGGGAGATGGAACCTGACAAAAAGGGCACCAAAACTTCCTCTGCAGAGCAGAAGAGAGACTCCACACAGGATGAAGACAGTGACATTGATGAAGGAAGTAGTGAGGAACAAGAAACAACAGAAGTGCCAAAGTTAGAGTATATGGATGTAAACAAGGTAAGTTGGTTTTTTACTTCTACCTGAAGCCCATTTTTGTCTCTGTCCAGAGATCCCTTGCATCACTTCTGTGTGTTGTTTGGGATTTTTTCTTTGCTCCTATGTCAGAGGATCATGACAGATGTTTATTTCCTGCTCAGTGTAGGTCATAGCTTGTTCCTGATCTAGACTGTATATTTTAGAAAGGTTTCTAATCTCAATTTAAAAGGTTTCTTGTAAGACAGTGCATCAGGGGCAGAGACAAGATATTAAAACTGAAGTACCATTTGTAGGTAAAGACTTGGACCCTGTGTTTTTTGTTTGAATTTGTGCACATTCGGCTCCTACTTATGAGATCACATTGTTTGCATAGGGGCTCCATGACATGCAGAGGGCTAATAGGATAGTGACTCTTTCAGGGTCAGGGCCTTATATTCCAGAAGGATGTGCATGTTTGAAATCTCCTCTAGCAGTGTGTTTATATATATACATAGATATATATAATTTTTTTTAAAGAAGTCTGTGCTTCTTTTAGTGTGACTACTTCTTGAGTGCAAAAAGTTATTTTGAGGGTAGATACTTTCTGTGCAGAATAATGGAGTCCACGCTGTTGTGTATTTGCTGCAGCTTTTTAACGTTAATGGCAGATTCCTTTGATTACCTGCTTATCAAGACAGTTTGGTTTAAAAATAGGTTAGACTTTTCAGTAAAAGAAAACTAGATGCTTAGAGCAAAATGTCTGCGAAATATTCCCCTTCTTGTTTTTTTCTTAGTTTGTTGGTTGGTGTTTGGGGATGTTTTTCACTCAGACATCACGAGAGTACAGTTGGCATACAGGATTTGTGTTCAGAACAATACCATGAGCACTAACAACCAGGACTAGTGAACTGCAGCTAGTGAATTGTAGTGTTCACATCTCAGTTCATGCAAATTGAGTGCTTCTCCTGAGGTCACAGAATAAATCCTGAGGTGAAACTGTGTGCAAGTATGTGATGTGCTTGGAGCTCTGTCATTCAGTGCTGACAGCTATAACTTCAGAGTACAATTAATGCTCTGCAGTGTTCCCTTTTTCCCAAGAATAGAAGACAGTGTGATGAGACAAACACACCTCCAGGAAGGTACGAAAAAGCCCCGGAATTTCTCTAGTGAATGCACTGCCTAATGCTGCGGTCTTTTCTCTTTATTACAAGCTCAGGCTTGTGTGACTAGACTTGCCTTACCTTCACATGGCTCAAACACCAGCATTGTTGCCTGGGGCAGGTGTTGACCATCCAATACTTAATTGCTGTTCCTTTTGCAAATTCAGTGAATGTCAGACTTGTAGAAACTGACTGGTTTTACCACCCTATCTTTACTGTAAAGTCTCTGTTAACTGAGACAAAAAAAAATGTGAGAATTAATATTGTCAAAGTGCTGTGTAACTAAGAATCAGTCTCTTGAAGAGGAGGCCTGGCTCCCACTGCCCAGGTGCAGCCTGGGTGTGCAGGAGGCAGGGGTTGCTACCAGCCTGGAGCGTGCTGCCTGCTGGCAGAGTCAAGTACCACAGGCTCGGATGAATTCCCTCAGGTCTGTCAGATGTCAGTGGGAATTCAGTAAGAGAGAAGGATAGAAACGCTGATTTTGGTGTCATGGATACCATTGGTGTCACATGGCTGACCTGACAGCAAAGCTTGAGAGTTTGTTCTGGCAAACAGTCCTTGTCAAAGTGAAAGTTGTTTGTGTCCTTGTAAATGAACCGATACTTTCCATCCTAATTGCACCAACTTGCATTTATTCAGCTGGAGTTGTGTTATCCTGGAGGCTCCAAAGCACAGCAGAGTCTCAGCTCAGGTGTCGGAGTCTCCAGATTCTCTTTGACTCCTGCTGTTACTCCATCCAGAAGGGAGCCTGAGCACTGTGCTCATTGCTCAGCCCTGCCACCGTTTGCTAACACCTGTGGACTGAAATGGCCATAAAGCATCCTGCAGACCAGGGAGCAGTGAGGGCCACGCGAGCCAGCTCTGCCTGGGATGGAGAGGACGTGATCTCATTTGCCTGCCTGCAGGTCTACAGTCTCACCTGGGAGATGGTGGGGATGGCACAGGAGCAGCCTGTTGGCTGGGCAGGAAGGCTGCAGGGCAGGCAGTCTGCGTCCTGTGCAGGAGTAAATCCATGGCAGTATGAGATGGGATCCAGCAGGACTGTATGTCTGCACTGCCAAAGGAGATGTGTGTTGCATGCAAGAAATCAGCGTGGAGGATCCTTCAGAAAGCTGCTAGTGGGAGAGATTTTTATTAGCATCTGTTAAAACCATTAACATCTGGTATCTCTTCAGTATTCTGCTAGTGTAAGCTCATTTACATCTCACATCACAAGCATTACTATCACAGTGCATGGCTTCTGGTCTGCTGCTGTTCACTTTCCCTTATGTGTATGTTCATACGTAAACACATATGCTATGAAATACTTTTAATTATTTTATCTTCATAATATATATATATATAGTTATTTGTGCAACTGAAATATTATTTAAAAGATTATTAGTTGCATATCAGCAAGGAAATGATGAATAGTGATTGGAAGGTCTTTAATCTGGTCATTAGATTTCCTGTTTGAGTTAGGCATGCAGTACCACAGCAGCTGTGGCAAACCCAAGTGGAAGACTTTACAGTATCATTAAGAAGAGCTTTACTGACAAATACTACAAATAATTACTGGTCTAAGACATCAGAGTTTTGATGGCTGTTTTTAGATAGTGCTCCTTAGGCTAAATGTCCATGTAGTGTGAAATAATGTGATTAAACACTGAGTTACATGGTCATATTTGTCAGTAGCATGCTTAGGGAATTTATAACAAAGCAAGATCTCTAGAAGAGGAAGTACTCTGTTTTCTTGTGCTCTTTTCTTCCTGTTGGACCTTCTCATCTAAATGAGTTAGTATGGGAGGGCAGGTGTGACATTAGTGCGATGTACTTCGGGTCTGTCCTTGCATTTTGAGTTGATTTCAGTTTTGAGAAGGCTGTTTTGATGCTGACCACCAGAAGTAAGCTCAGTTTTGTGACCACGTGGGGGGAAAGGCTTAGAGACATGCTGCCTCTCCTTCAGTGTAAGGATTGTGCCCTCTTCTGGGGACACAGTGTGCACCAACTCAAGATCAGGTGAAGCCAGCTCATGTGTTAAATGTTCACAGCACTCTCCCAGTCTGCCCTTTGGTTCCGTTGCAGATCTGGGTTCTGCAGAGTCCGTAAGGGTACAGAGCCATGGCTTCCAGCAAGCATGATTCAAAGCTCTTCATTCTGTGGTTGCTCTGAGGCTGCAAGTTCACATCACAAAACGGGCAGTTTTCCAGAAAGCAATGTACCGGTCCTGCTGGGAGGAAAAGTTCAGTGAGCACCCATGTTGGTGTGTGAGCAGGAGAGACCCCTTCCTCCTCCCGTGGCAGCACAGGGCAGGCTGTGTGTTGGGGGCTTTGTTCCTGCCTCCTCCTTCCTGCTGCCGGTACCGGGCTGCAGCTGCACAACGGAGGTAACCAGCGCTCTCATTAAACAGTCACGTTTTCCAGAAAGCTTTGTTGTAGTTGGAGGAGGATGCATGGGAAGTACAGCTGCAGAATGATTTAACGATGGCTCGGTAATTCCTGGGATATTGCATTAAGTGAAGTTCATGAATAAACATCAGTAGAAAAAGAATCGTATTTGCTTTTTTTCCTCTCTAGTTTTCTGCTTTGGAGAGCTCTCCGTCTACCACCCGAGCTTTCATATATCCCATGGCTGGTGAAGTCATGCTGCCTGATAGATGACTTGCATTGTTTTATTTAGTCTGGGTTCAGCTCTGCAGTGTGATGTGGCTTCCTTTGGGAGTCTGCAGCGCAAGCTCACAGATCTCTCTGTTAGCGCACAATTATTGAGGTACGTGTTAAATTGCAGGAGTGACTTGCTGGGATTTCCAGTGATCTTTTATCAGAATGAGAATGAGCAAAGGGAGCTTATTAGTTTTGATAACGTTTCAGAAAATGTCAGGAGCTCTGAGAACTGAGGCACGTTAGCCTTGATGGGTACAAAAAAAGCAATGACAAAAGCAGGACTGAGGGGATGTCGTGCTCCGCAGCCTCTGTTACCCCAGCTTCTGCTGAACACTGCCTGGGAGCGGTAAAGTGGTGCTGCTGAGATGGGTAATGCTTTCTCATGTCCTTTTGTTCAGACATTTTTCACTTAGAGTAACATGTGCTCATTAATAATCACAAAAAAATGCCTTTCTCCATCTGTCCTGCTTCATGAGAACCTGCTGTGTAAAATAACGCTGATAATGGAGCGCCCCCCTGGGCCTCGTACAATCACTGCTGTGTTCCTGTTCTGCCTGTACCTAGCTGGAGTTGTGCTTCTGATTTCACAGAGCGGTTTGTGTTGGAAAACATGACCTGCAGTCCTGCAAGTCAAACCTCTGGGTAAGGTTATCTCCACGTGTATTTGGGAAAAAAAGATTTTGACTTGGCCTTGAAGAGGATGTGAAGTGATTATCTTCTCTTCCTGATTTGACACTAGGGAGCGTGGCCAAAGTAATCGTTTTCTTATGAGAACTTGTGGAAGCGTCCTGATTTGGTCCATCAGTTGGCTTACAGCAGGTTAGCAGGGGGGCTTTGTCTGGGGGCTTTCTGTCTTGTTTCCTGATTCTGTGATACTTTCCAAGCCCGTAGATAGATCCACACAGGTTACTCACTAAGCAGAACAGTGGGGCCAGTCATAGAGTGCTTGTTAAGAAAGATCAGATATGTTCTCATCATCACTTTTTTTGAACATGCTGAGGAAAGTAAGATCTCAGTACTACGAAGAAGCCCTACCGTAGGACAGCTTTTCCTTATTGCTTTCAACATTTTCACTTAGTAAGTTGTCTATGATCCTTTTGGGACCTTCTGCAGAGGAAGTAGGGTGGCAGGTTGGCCTGAGCCTACCACCCTGCCCCAGGTAGCCACAGCCTGCAGGAGGGCAGCTGCTGCCCGCAGCCCCTTCTCCTGGTGTGTGGCACCTGGTGGGCAGCTGGGCAGACTTTCAGGAAGTATTGATGTGCTTGGGGCCCTTCATTGCACAACACAGCGTCTGCAGCTACCCACTTTGTGTCTGTGATTGGCACATTTGCATGTTTGCAGGTGCAGATGTACTCCCACTGCAGGTGGGAATCTGCCCTTAATGAGAAGCCGGTGCTGGTTATGCATTTCCTTTTTTCTTTTAAATGTTTTATGGACACCTACAGATGAAAATGAATTGTTGGACCTTCAACACAGAAGTGAGAGAGCATCACGCAACTGCTGCTCCAAGCACTGCAGTAAGCTTCCTGTGTCACAGATAAGCACTGACACTTCCCTTTTCTCATCTTCCTTGTCACTGCGCCAGCTCAGCTGCTCTTGAAAGGTCCTGCAGCAGTTGTACGGCTGTCGTGTGGGACTGCAGGAGTGTCTGTGGTCGTGCTGAGTTGTCATGGTGGGCAAAGCAGGAGGGAAATGCATTTACAAAGAATAAAACAGCTTAAAATCCATTTTAAGTGGAAAACAGTATTTTATTTCCCATGTCATTTACGTGCCTTGTAAATGGCACATTTTTTTCTGCAGGGCTCTGTTAGTGAAGCTAACTGCTTCACCGGTCCCCTGTAGCAATCACTCAGATCATGTGCAGTCTGTACTGCATGCTGAATGTGTTCTGTGTTTGATAAAAGCCACCTTCCTGGGCAGAGGCCTTGTTGCTGGGTGCCTGTTCTTAGTAGGCTGGAGATGGTGACAGCCTCAGATACCTGTCTGCTTTGAATTGGTGCAAAATTGAGTACGTGGTGAGTTCTTGCTACTGCTTTACTTCAGCGTTAGTGATGTTAGGGGTATCTCAAGTCCCAAGTCTCCTCAGGCTGAGCACGCTGTGTCTCTGCTGATTTCTTTGTTACTTGAGGACTGTTTTGTCCCATCCGTCCTTGTTGCCAAAGTCTTTAGGCTGAAGTGTGCTTCCTTCAGTCAAGCAGGGCTCCTTTGGTTCCTGTCAGACTGTAGTTGTGCGAGTAAATGTGAACAGAGACCTACATAAAGCTGTTACATAAGGAATATAACCTGCATCTCAGTTTGCACACTTCTTTTAGTTTTCCTTTAGACTGTGAAATACCTTGCCCATGTGCCCTGCAGTACAGCTCAGGCTGTGTTGAAGCTGTCCTTCCAGGAGCACACAGCGCAGGAGGTTTGGAGCTGGGCTGTCCTCATAGTTCACTGTGTCAACTATTTTAAGTACAACGTTATGTCAGTTGAAAGGTGAATAAGTTGCAGATCAGTCTGAAAAACATGCCTGTCTGCCACTAGCAGAAGCAGCAGCTGAAGACGGCCTTGCTTTAAAATGTAGTGCTCAGCTCAGGCTGATGCTCTGCTCAGACGTGGTTTGGTCTTCGAGCAGATGTCAGCAAGATTTTTGTAAGTATAAACTCAGTTGCAGATGGTGAAGGTCAGGAGGTTAGAAAGTGCGTGTGCTATGTAAAGATTTACATTTGAGAGCAAATGTATTTGGTTGAAAATAATTATTTTTCAAATTCAGGCTTCAAACAAATCAGAGGATGTTCTGGGTGCTGGCGTGCCAGCCGGATGACATCAGCGCCTTTCATTCAGGCACTCAGCAAAGCTGGCAAATAAATTCTTTCTCAGCAAGAGATCCCTGTTATTGGAATCTTAATGGCCAGCGATGTCTTTCATTATAATCTATAGTAAATTGTGTTTCTCTATAACAACTTCAAAGCATTGTGCTGTGTCTTTTTTCTCCCAGAAAGTTAACATGTATCATATAAGTAAACACTCAATCCAGCATTTCCAATCCAGCGAAAGTCCTCACCATCTCTTGGTTGCTGCTTCTGTCACAGAGCAGTAGGTACTTAGGGCTCAGTGGTACCTTATTTCTTGTAGGGTAACTGTGGGCCTGGTTTGCTTGGATTCATGGCTAACTCTGAAAAGGCTTTGAGGTCTTTGTTTGCACAGCAGTTTGCCTGAATGTGTTTTTTAATTGAAATTTGTTTCTTTTCGACTTCGTATACAATCAAAACAAGATGGCATTGAAGAAGCTTAAAGAGAGCATTTCACTGACACTTTCTAACCATGCTGTGTGTCTAGCGAGGGACTGGTAAGTAGACGGAGATAGGTGTTGGGGACAGAAATCACTGCTGCTGGTGAGGGGCCCAGGTGCTTCCTGGAGCAGAAGCAGGCTTTGTTTTTAATTGACTTCAGCTGGATTCATTCTCTGCCGATTTGTCTGCTCCTTTTGTGAGCCTGTGGGAACCTTCGCTGCCTGCTGTGTTGTGTGTGTGAGGGCTGCGCACACAGGGATGCAGTGCTCAGGGAAGCAGCTCTCGGTCTTGGAGCAGCACCTCAGTAGTTTTATTTGATGCACTTCAGTTTTCCAGTGCAAGGAATGGTGAATAATTGCACCAAGCTGATGCTGTCTGTTCCATTAACCATTTATACGTCTCTCTAACCTTCACCCCAGTTGTCTTTTTTCCAGCTCCAGCCCGGTAAGATTTCTTTACCCTTTACCATCCTTGCTGCCCCTTTCCAGTGTTGTATTCCTGGGCAGAAACCAACCAGCCCTCAGGTCTGGAACATAGTTTTGATTTGATTACATATAAACATGGAGTTTGAAGTCTGGACCTGTAAAGGTATCTAGAGTTTGTCAGAAAGCTAAAGTTGATGTCATCCTAATTCAAGTATTTCTAAGCACACAGGAAAGCAAGAGTTTGTGGAGTCTGTGTAGGTTTTAGCTAAAGTAAGTTTATGCTTCATAACTGTATTCAAGCTTATGGTTTAGTCCTTATTTATTTGTTTTAATGAGCACAGTGAAAGACTTTGCTGGGTAATTTCAGTTACAGTGCTGGAACTGGTGAGTGTTTAAAGCTGCACAGAGCTCATAGAAATATAGCAGAGAAGAATGCTGCGCTGGCTGGGGAGTGAAATGCATGGCCAAACAGGTCTTTCCCGGTTTCTGATGGTTTTTTATAAACAGGACCCAAATTTAAAAATGGAAAACTATTAATTTACAGTGTAGTGTCTGAGTTATCAAATAAACCAGGTGTATCTCCAGCTTTAGTGGATGTTTCTGGTTCTGTATAAAAAAAAAATCACGAAGAAATGAAGTGATGTCCTGTCCAGCTTTCAGAAAGTTGCTTAAATAATGTCTGTAGAGCAAATTGATCCTGTGGTGAGAAGTGTGGAGCAGATTCTGAAACGTGTTAAGCTCATTCACTTTGGGCTTCTGTAATGGCAGGGAATTTGGCCCGTGGAGAAAATGGGAGGGAGGACAGTTGGTGAAAGTTAGTTTTGCTGAAGCAGATGGATTCTGTTATTTGTAACATTGATTTTTTTTTTTCCAGTGTACAGAGCCCCAAAAGCTATTCAACATTGCAAACGAACTGCTCCATACAGAAGAAGCATATGTTAAAAGACTCCATCTGTTGGATCAGGTAATTCAATTTTGAATAAGCTACGTTTTGTTTTCTGTGAACAGCAATGATGTCTTCAGTTCAGTCTCTAACCTGTAGCCCAGCAATGTGAAGATGCAGTTTGTTGGTGGGAGATTGGCTCTGCTTGTTAGGGTGCATGCATTGGGTCCCACAGTGAGTGTTTGGTATATGGGTTCCCTGAGCTGGAGCCCAAGCGTTCAGATGTCAGACAGAGAAATGGAAAAGCAGCAGCCCATGGTACAACACCATAAACATTCAGTTCCTTTCAGAGGATACACAGGGAGGAAATCATAGGGACACTGGAGGCACCAAAAAATAATGAAATCTGTGAGTGCTCTGTAATATTCAGTAGGTGTAAGTTTTACTACAGTCAGGATCAGCCCCATGCTCAGAGTGATTTTTATTATGTTTTCCCCACTGTGTTTCCTAATTGTTTTCCCCATTGTGTTTACACATGGAGACAAAGTAACACTGATGTGATGAATCTGAATGTTTTTCTACATAAAATGTTTTTGTATGTCTGCACAGTTCAGGTATTTCTATAATAATCTCTTTAACATACTTGATATATATCTCTATAGGTGGTATATGTAATTATTATATAAAGAAGAACCTGAGTGTGCAGTAAAAGTGAAGTAAAAATGAAGATGATTAACATTGTTTAAGAAAAAAAGAAAGAGAGCAAACTGTCACCTTGTTAGAAGTCTTTTTAGAAGCTGCAGCTTTCAGAGAGCCATCTACCACCATCCAGCACTACAACCTCTGTGAGAAACTTTCCAGTGTTTGCTTTGGATGAGCAAAGGATTTTTTAAGACCCTAAAAATCTAGGGAGTGTCTTTCACTTTTGTTGAGTACTGTGTGATTTTCCTACAGAGAAACAAAATAATCAAATGGCTTATTTTGCTTCATGTAAATACCGGTAAGCGCTCTTTGGGGACGGATTGTTCTTTGCAGCTTACACTCCCAAATGCAAGATGTCTCATCTTCTCAGTAGTTTCAGACTTTTTGACTTACAACCGCCCCAGACATTTCTAATGGAGAAGTAAGCCCTTATGTATCAATCTGACCCTATTTGACAATGGGCTTATGTTTTGTGAAACTCCTGAAAACACTCAGGTTGGTGATCCCCAGGGACTGAGTGCCAGAAGTCAGATGTTGTGGCTCTGTTCTGAGGCAGTCAGCTTTTGTAATACTGCAGCCTGATGCCACTGTGTTCAGGACTTTTTAAACTACATATTGGTACTGTCTTGTCTCATGCAGGTTTTTTGCACTAAGTTGTCAGAAGCAGGTATTTCATCTGAAGTGATAACGGGCATCTTTTCAAATATTTCTTCTATCTATTGTTTCCACGGACAATTTCTTCTTCCTGAGCTCAAAACAAGAATTACACAAGAATGGTGGGTAACTGTCAGTACAATTACTTTAAAAATATGTTGTCAAACTTCAGTGACTTTGGTGTCTAATTGTATTCCAGCATTTTTAGTTGTTCCATGCAGCATTCACTTGTTATTTAACACATTAGCATGGAGTCTCTTAAACCTCTTTTACCTGTATTTTTCCTGAGTACAGGAGTATACCTGAAGCACTCAGCGTTTCTAGAGTACTTTGTGAGAATCCTTCTCCAGTCCAGAGTACTACTGAAGCTATTTCTCTTACTCTTATTTCCACTCTCCTTGTTTTGTAGTACTGTGAAACTGTAGTACTAGGAAAGAAGCAAACTGTTTATTTTGGCTCCATGGATGAAGTGTCTTGGCCATGTGGATGAGGTATTCTGTCCTCAATATGAAATATTAAAAAACACAGTTATTTCCCAAGGAAGGAAAACACATCATCATATCACAGTCTAGACTCTGCATGCCATGTTGGAGACTTCATGAGACACATCCATTTGATATTTTAATGTTGCGGTTATATAAAATTCACTGTTATAAAATTAGCATTTCATCAGCCAAAGGAAAATCTCAACAGATAAGATAGAAAACTTTGTGTCTATGAAGGAGTTTACATCTGTTATGCAGCTGCTTCTGTTATAGTTTAATACCACAGCATTGGACAAGTTTCCACCCAATAATTTGTTGGCCTTCTCTTCTGTGAGGTAATGAATATTATTTGTTATACTGTACATATACTTTCTTTAAGAAAATACTATTTTTATATATATGAGAAATAATGGTCATATACCAATTAAAATTTGGCAACTGTAATAAGTTTTAAGTGGAGTGATAGGCAGAAAGGTTAATTGTAAGGCAGATGTTGGAACCTTGACTTCAGATGAAGCACTGGCTGCAGAATGTCCTGCAGTGGAAAGTGCTAATAATGCTAATGCTGCACCTTATTTCATATTAAAGTCAGCAGAGTTGACCTTTCCAGCTATCCTAAATGATGAAGTCAAGAGAAGAGCTCACATCTCTTTTCCTAGAGTCCAGTCTTCTTCACGTAGGTCATCGATATCCAGACGGAATAAATAAGTGTCAGCACCTTTGCACTCAACATGTGTCTATGGAGACAGCTATAATAAAAGGAAAGAAAAACTGGAGAGACTGGAAGTCGCGGCAGGGCATGAGCTCATTCTGTGGCTAAAGAGGACTAGTGTAAACAGACTGCAAGTCAGGAGTTCAACAAGAGAGGAAAGCTGGGGAAAAAATGGAAGGGAATCTTAAACTGGTTCTGTCAAGGGGACTGGAACATGAGAAAATTGGATATGCAGCTCTCATTGTCATTTACACATCTAGCTCCCATAAAGACCCTCTGGAAATCTCCCCATAAATGACAGCTTCAGCTTTACGTGTTTCTTCAGGGGTGCAGGCTGCGCTGCTGAGAGGGGAACGGAGGTGCAGGGTGGCTGTGCTGCCACAGCTCCCCAAGGATACTACAGTATCCTTGTAGTATGAGTCCAGCAAGTCACTGCAATTATTTTCTTCTATGTGCAATTTAACTAAAAATGCAAATCTGCGGAGAAAAGCAAATGCATTTCCTTGTCTGGAACTGTGAACTTGGGCAGAGCTGTTGACACTAACAGAGATTTTGCAGATCTCCAGACTCATCTGAACTTGGCTGCTGCTGCTTGGTAGTACCTAGGGACCAAACACAACCAAGGGCTGCCCTGGGGAGCCTGGTATGGTGCTAGGCTGGGAGATTCCAGCCGAAGTTTCTTCCTTGGGTTCTATGGGTGGGTGGGAGACAACAGTAGAAATCTGTTATTGTCTTCTCTCTTCATAGATTTCTGTAATTACCATTCTCTTTCCATTAGGAGTGTGAACCCACGATTAGGAGACATCCTACAGAAACTGGCTCCTTTTCTGAAGATGTATGGAGAATACGTGAAGAACTTTGACAGGGCAATGGACATGGTGAACACGTGTATGCAAAGGTCATCTCCTTTCAAAGATGTTGTTCAAAATATACAGGTATGTTGTTAACTAGCTTGATGTGGCTTTGAGATCCTCATTTATTTCTTTTATTTCCAGTGTTTTGCTACAAGGTGATACTATTTTAGAATTAAATACAATTTTAGTGGTGGACTTTTCTTCTCTTTCTGCTGCGCAGCACAGATCTTTCACATAGTTGGCTTTTTCTCCCACTCATGTATTCAAGAGGAGAACTGGAAGTTAAAGAATGAAACTTAGCCATTTGCTTGGCAATTTTGACTGTGTTGGACTTACTCAGGAATTCTGTATTTGTTACCTACGTATATCTTCGAATGAGAGGAGAATAGGGTGAGTTCTCTCCTTAAGGGAGAGAATGAGATAGCTTTGCTGTACATTGTATTTTCTGTTGATATTTATACAGCAGAATGAAGAATTATTGGTGCTTGTTGCACAGTCCTTCCTGACCACTTCAGTGCCTCTCCAGTGGGCTGCCTTGCCTTGTGTGCTACCTTATGCAGGACACCCTACTGCTCTGATACTCAACGTTTGTAAACTCTTATTAATTTCTCTCTGTTGTTACTAATTTTAAGTGTTGCTTTTTAATGTGGACGTTTTCCTTCCAAGATTGGTGCATTTGACTTTGGCACATCACTGGCAGCACTGGTTGGAGGAAGCTGTTGGGGTTTCTGACACCCTTGTTGATTTGGTATTTCTGAAGCTCATTAAGCCATGCATGGTGCTGGAGGGCCACAGCTCTGCCAGAGGGTACTTAGCATGGATTTTCACGTGTTCGTACTTCTAAAAAAAGCTGTGAGGGGAGGAGGAAGAGCTCTGCTTATGCTGATGTGTCTGTAGGACCTCTCTGAGGCACTGGGCCAGCTGCAGGAGGATGCAGCATGCTGGAGCAGGCCTGCAAGCATCCCTCCGCAAGTGCTGGGAGAGTGTGGACCATCCTTTAGGGGAGGTGAGAGCTGGCAGGGAGAGGGTTAAGCTGAGCAGGGAGCACAGCTGCTGCCCTAAATGGGAGCTTGTCGGCTGGCCAGCTGTCAGGAATCAAGTAATCCCAGCAAGCTGGGAGAGGAGAGGCCCTGTGCAGAGGGTAAAGGCTGCCGGCTGGGCTGAGACACAAGCTCCCTCTTGGAGGAGCAGAGGAAAGGCAGCAGGAACTGGAAAGCTCTTCTTCTACCAGACTCTCACTGTATGTGGCTTTTTCTTAACCTTTTTCTGTCTAAATCCAGCCTGTTCTCACTGAGGCTCTGTGCAGCTAAGTGTTGGCTGGAATTTGAGTCCAGGCAGTGCCGGGCCCCTGGGGCTCTGGCTTTCCTGCAAGGGGCTCCATGGCCCTCCTCACCCGCCTGCTGCCCCCAAGGACTCCAGCTGGGCTCCCAGCACTCCCTGCCTGACCTGGCCCCACTGAGAGGGGAAGCAGAGGCACAGCTGGGCTCCGGAGGGAATTGAGCCTCTTCTAGAGCAAGCACTGTATGAATTTGTGCTTTCAGCCTGCATGGGCATTTTGTTGTCTTCAGTTTAGCGTCAAGCCGCTGGCGTGCCTTTCTGAGGAATAATTCAGTTAGTAACTGTTCTCCCTGCAATGCAGAGAGCTGCCCTTCCTGAAATTCTGTATCTGCACTGCACACCATCAATACAAATAATTCCTGTTAGCTGTCAGTCTGCAAAACGCATCAGCAGCTGCCCAAGACCATGTGCGTTGTTTTGAGCAGAACTTTGACAGGCAGTGTTAGGGCAGGGGATGCAACAGGGGATGTGGTTCTGAAGCCTACTGATGGCAGTATTTCACTGTACGTTATTTTAGCTGTGGCATCACAGCACCTTCTGCTTCTGTCATGACTGCAGTGAATTCGGCAAAGATTTGACTGGAAAGACTTAGTCAGCTCATCTGGCCTCTCTCTGTGCCATCAGGAGCCACAGGTACTTCTACAGACAGCAGTTGTCCTTTGTTTCCTCTCTCCCTGCTATTCTGGGAGCTTCTGTAGCCTCTGTTAATAGAATCACAACAGAAGTCTACAGTGTATCAAAAGTGGTGGTTTAGCATACAGTAAACTTCAGCCTCCTGTTCTGGTTGTGTTCTTTGTATATACAAGTGATTTCACAGTTGCATTTATATTTCAGTGGAGCTGCCATGGGCTTTTACGTCTCTCCATGGCACAGAACGAGAACTGCAGGATTCATAGAGCTCTGACGGCTGGCACGGTATCCAGAATTAAATTAATGTGACTCCTCTTGTGACCTTCAGCTTTTCTTTTCAAAATACCCATAGAATGCAATGTCTACCCAAGCTGTTAATGGAGTACTTACACAGGCATTCACAGTTATTAATTATACTGAGAGCAGATTGAAAACAAAAATCACATCGGAGTTATAAGTGAATGACTGCTACTTGTCAAGCTTACTTTAGCTGTCCTTGAAAATAAACATTCTTTCTGTATGTTTCGCATCCACCTAATGGGGTGAAAACTTGATAGCTGCTCAGTTTATTAGAACTCTTCTTTTGTCAGTTTTCTAGTTAAGCCATCACAAAAGTACTTCTTCAGTATATATTTGTGTGTTTCAGATTCTTACATGAGCTCATTAAATGCAGAACAAACGTTTATCTTCTCTCTAGTAAAGTCATTTAAATTGTAATGTAAACTCTGCAAAGTTTTGGAGATCACGTACCATGAAAGTTCTCCTATTTGGAACAGTTACTATGTGATTGCTGGCTTTTTGTAGAGGATTCATTTGGCACATTTATTCCAACTGACATGAGCCTGGAATTGACTTCTTCCTTTGCTTCCCTATTGTTCATTGTTAGGGTTCATCATATTGCAGGAATAAAAAGACAATGGAGGTTGTATTAGTAAGTGGATTGGGGAATGTAAACCAGGACTGAGGCAGTTGTGCAAATGTGTGTCTCTGTGCTTCCTGGAATCTCGGATTCTTTCCATCCCAGTTGTATTTTCTGGGAAACGTGCTGTAAAACTCAAAGAGATAATAAATCCACTTAATCTCCTTTTAACAGAAATACTGTTCACTATGCTGCTTTTTTTTTTTTAAAGCAAATTTACATCTTGAAATTTCTGGAAGGATAGCTAATGTTTTTCTACCAGACAGTCATCTCTTTATCTCCAGGCTGCTCCAAGAATGGGGCAGGTCAGCGCTGTGTCTTGGACTGTGATATCAATGTGGAAAACAACACATACGTGAAACAAGCGCGTTTCCCTGAGAAAAGAATACTGAGGTTAATGTTGAGAGGTTGCTTACACTGAAACAGACCAAGACGTGGCATTAGTGAGCTAACTTACAAACAATGGTCTGGAGAAGATTGTGTGTGTATGTGGTTAAGATGCTGATGTAGGATTCAGGAATGAGATCGTATCAGTAGCAGAAGTTTTCTGTCTACGTAAACACAAGTTAGTTATTTTTCAACCGTGTTTCTCATTTCTCCTCCCACTCCTTATAAATAGAAATATCACTTTACTTCATACGGATTCTATGAAAATAAGTACACTGCCAACGCTCAGTGCTGTTATAAACAGAGCAGTTCGGTTCCTTATTGGGTAATATTTAGTGTAATCAGTCCCAAAGCTAACCCCTTCCTTGGCCAAGTGAAATGAGAGAATTTGAGGTAACTGCTTCTGAGATGGTGTGTGAGCAGCATATCTGCTGCTCGTACAGTAAGCTCCAGTAAGCAGTGTGTGTCTGTGGAGTTTCTGATTTTATTTAATCCTGAGGGCAGCGGGGGGAGGGAATGCCATGTGTGGGAAGAGCTTTTCTGAGTGTGTGGAGAAACGCACTGAATGTAAAACATGAAGTATTGTATATCTGCAGAAAATGTCAATGAGACAAAGACCTGTCAGCTCTGATAGCTTGGAAAATTTTCTTGTGCTCCTCTAACTATACAGGTCATCTTTCATTGCTGTTTTACGCCAAAGATGGCCAAAACCAAAGCCTTCTGCAGTTGTTTTCTCTCCATTACAGAAACAGGAGGTGTGTGGAAACCTGACGCTGCAGCATCACATGCTTGAACCAGTGCAAAGGATTCCTCGGTATGAGCTTCTTCTGAAGGACTATTTAAAGAAACTTCCGGAAGAATCTCCAGACAGGAAAGATGCTGAAAGTACGTGTAAACTCCTCTCTATCTAATGAACACAATAAAATCTTGGAGAGTTTCCTTTTCTTCACACATTCAGATGCTTCAAGCTAGGGCTGTGGTAGCAACGGAGAGTTGAATTAACAGAATTATTGGCCAAATTCATACAAAGGGATTCTGGAGTTCTAGAGAAGAGAAGAGCTGATGTGTCGGCTCAGGCAATAAATGCAGGTTTAGCAATTAAACAGTGACAAAGTATTGAAGCTGGTAATGATAGAATATCTGGATTTTTGTTTAGTCAGAAGTATGCCCAAAGACAAATACAGGAGGATATTCTTACAATAGCTGGAAAAGGAAAATATGAGTGGTTTTATAAACTTATATGCTTCCTGGAAAGGAATGCAAGTTAGACTGTTAACGCAGAGAAGCAAGAGATATTTCTGTTGGTTTCTAGGAGTTCTTGTTTCTTTCAGGAGAAGTCTAAACCAGAGTTCTTGTTACCATAAGCACACAAGCTCTGTTTTAGGAAAACTCTTAAAGCATGCTGTGAGAACTTGAAGAACTAGGCTGTAGGTAGGTGTTGTTTTGTGGTTTGTTTTTTTTTTTTGTCACATGTGATTTTAGGAGAGAAATAGCAAATGATTAGATAGATACCCATGGACCAGCTGAATATGCAAAAGTGATTATGTATGTAACTGTGTAACTGCTTATAACCCTTCCCTTTAGTTTAGGAAGGACAAAATGTAATCAGTCCTTGCTTTTGCAACAGCAGCTCTGCGGGAAAAACACTAATCAGGGAGAAGAAAAGAACAACTGTGCAATACCTTCTTCTGATTACATCTGGTAATAACGTGCTTCCTTTATTACAGAATCACTGGAGCTCATATCTACAGCAGCAAACCATTCGAATGCTGCCATCAGAAAGATGGTGAGTAGAAATTGTGTAATAGAATTGTAATTTGATGGAAATGCTTGCTTGAACTGATCATTCTCCATTGCCAGAGGCTCCACAAAGGAAGACTGCAGAGGATTTTCAAATATAGTGTGATAGGGCCTCAAACATCACTTGGATATCTGAGTTCTCTTTATCATAAATTGTCCTGTTATGGTTACTGTGATTTTTTTCAGCCCAGATTTTACTTTCCCTATTCTTATGGGGACAATGCATTGAAGAAGGAGGTATTCATAAAATCATTACCTGCTTTTCATTGGAAATGTTGAAAGTATCTCAACTCAGTCTATTCATAAGGTATCCTTGCAGATTTTTGTGCTGTTTTTAGTTTCTCAAGTCCTTTCTGGCACGGAGGTTGTTTCAGTTGAATTTTGGCTTTTTTTAAATGCACAAAGAAGAGATCAGAATGTGTCAGTAATAGCCGTGGTAAACTATACTTCAAGTTGGACAGCCTAAGATAATAGAGATTTTGAAGCCAAACCTTACAACACAAATTCTGGACTTCTTTTCTTATTTTATTGAGGCCTTTTATGCTGAATGTTCATGTATGTTTTACATACAGAACTGCTGCAGTGCTACCAAAAAAGTAAATGACTCAATAGTTGCAAATATTACCTCTTTTTTAGACCCAAGAGCCTCAGGGCCTTCTATATCTTACAGATCTAAAATACCCCTTATCAGGTTTAACACTCGTGGATCATTCATAGGTTACAAGGTTTATATCCCCTTTCATATCAGATCCTTACTTGCTTATTCTGTCCTTTCAAAACATTGTCTTTATCAAGAAATGTCATAGTAAGTAATAAAATTAAAAGGAAGTTCTTTCCTATGTTTTTATCCTCATTTTGTGTGTTTACATATACTGCTTCTTTCCCCCCATCTTCCCTTTCAGCTGTTTTAAAATTCTGTTTTAGAAACCGAGTGGTTTGAGTTGTTCCTGCTGTTGTGGTTGGGCGGCAGTGCATGGCTCTGCCCCGCTGGGAGCAACTTGTCGGTGCCCTTTGGGGCTGCCAGGATACCACGAGTCTGCCTTTCCTGGGGCTGCTACGGGAAGTGACCAACGGGTGTCTGTCTGTTTTCACTATGTCTCAGAGAAAACCAGTTTCGAAACTGTCTGCTTCTATTTGAGTCTTGCGTGTTCTCTTGTTGAAGATAGACTTCAGTGGAAATGCTTCTGGTTTTGGGTCTTGAGCAACTCCTTAAGTAATGACTGTGTTGCTGGGTCCTTTCTACAACACCTGCACAGGCAGCAGGTACATGAAGCCACCAAGCTGTTATTTTCCATGTGGGATGCTTTTCTGGTAGTATACAAAAAAAGGAAGGTTGCTGTGATAATCTCATTACACTGATTTCTTCTGTAATTAATAGATTTTACCTGAGCAAGGACTCAGATTAAAATTATCCAAGTAAGACTTTCAGGTTTGACTTCATGGTTGCCCCATTCCCTCTCTGCTTGCTGTCTGCCTGTGCAGGGAGCGTGGCCTGAGCAGCCCCAGCTGCAGGGTGCCCCGGGACGGCGTGAGCAGCTGCATGGGGTCAGAGCCAAACTGAAAGAAAAGCAAAGGCTGTAGCAAAGTATCCAAAAGCTAGCATTCATGTTGGCTGCTTCCTCCTGTTGTGGGAGTGGAAGAAATAAAACAAGCTTCGATAATGATGTTTTCAAAATATCTTTTCCTAGCTGGGCAGATGTCCCTCAGGTTTTGGACCTGCTCTTAGTATCCCAGTCTTTCCTCCAAAAAAGTAGTTTAACGCGTTCAAATTTTCTTTGAATTAGTGGAGTCTTTGGCTCATCTTCCAGTTTGTTGGAAGAAGTCTTCTGGCCCTCGGGACTAAGGTGCTTTCCTTGTTGAAGTCTACCCCCACCTCCCTTCCATTTTGTTTTGCAGTGTGTTTATTTAAATGGTTTCGTTTAGTTAGTTGTCATTTTGGTTTGTTTTGATAGATGAATTGACTAGCATAGAAATTAGTGTGGTGTACATTTATGGTGAAATAGCTTATGTCAAATAGGAATGGGGAAGATTATGAAGACCTGAGATCCAGCTGAATCTGCATGTAGGTTAAGGTGTGGTTTACAGGTGTGTTTGGTGGTATTTTCTGAGCTTATTTGCATAGATCTGTCCTCACTTTCTGACCATTTGCTTGCAGTGCTGTTTGGAGCATATCAGTCCAGCATGTGGTTGAAAGCCAAATGTTTCCAAATGCTTTTGCTCAGTAGTAAGATTTATGCACCTTTGTTACTTTGACTTGTTAAAGCCACTGCATTACTTAATATAGCAGCTGCAAGTGGGTTACCTTTATCCATTTAAATTCTGTGTAGAGGGACTTTAACATTAAGTCAACTAAATATTAAGAATAAATATTACTTTGCTGAAAAGGAAAAGCTAACCCCTTTCATAAAGAATTTGGACTAAGATGGAAGGGTGCAGAATGACACGAAAAATATTTTGAAGTGTATTTAAGCCTGTTTCATAAGCTTATTTTTGCCATAGTGGCACCTGTGTAGGACTGCAGCCATGGTTCCTTGTGGAGCTGAGTTTTTACACATAGGCTATAAATTCAGAATGTGATTGTGCTTCTTAAAGGAGACCTACTTATCATTGCACCAGCAACAACACAAGAGGTGAAACTTCTCAAAAGCTGAGAGATGATCTTACTGTAGCAGAAATCTTACTCTGAGATGTTGAGTAGAAGCTGAATTAATAAATTCAAACTTGAAAACAGTTTGGTAACGTGCTAGTCTTCAGTTCTTCAAGTGACTTTGCTGGACCTCATTATGTTTCTTCCAGTGATACATATTTATTATTGATTATCTAAAAGTATCAAATAGATTTATATCAATATGTTGTTATAAAAATATAATTAAAATGGTGTAATCCAATTATGAATCATGAATGATTGAGACAGACAGGTAAAGAGCGTTGGAGTGTGGAAAAGATATTTGTTAATTCTTGAACACAAAGCTTTATCAGAAGTGAAAGAATGTTTTCTTTCTTGCTTATTTACACTTATCGCGGAGAAGGATACTGTGGGTGATATGCCAAGTAGAATATATAGAGAAATTTTAATATTGGGGGGTTCTATAATTGCAGGAAAAGATGCACAAGCTTTTGGAAGTCTATGAGCGACTCGGTGGTGAAGAGGATATTGTTAACCCAGCCAATGAGCTCATTAAGGAAGGACACATCCAGAAACTTTCAGCAAAGAATGGCACAGCACAGGATAGGTATTTGTTCCTGGTGAGTTTTTTTTCGCTGCTCTTTTATTTTCAGAGTTGTGCTGTGAGTCGATACATTTCCATCTCTCTAGTCACAATGCAAAAAGCTTTCACTAACTGAGCCCAGCTATTCCTTCCTCTGAGCAGCAATTTTCTCTTGATGCTTTTTCCTTGAGGATTTCCTTTCTCCTTCTGTGCTCACACCTTTGCCAAAGACTTCTCAGGCTTAAATGGGTCTGTGCCATGAGAGTCTTTCAGAGGCTGCATTTCTGTGATGTGCTCCTGAAAGGGCATTTCAGCTGTCCCACATTGCTGAGTGAGTTGGCCAACTTCTCTGACAAGAACAGAACGGATCTTTGCTTTCAAGACAGTTGAATTGGTACCAGAGTGAGCACGTAGTGTCAGAGGAAGAAGTGGGTGGCTGACATGTTTCTATCTGTCCACCTCTTTCAAGTAATGATGTGTGACTCCAGCCTACTCCTTAAATCTCTCCCTGTTAATTATATTACAGAGTAAGGCGCACCAGAGTCCCAAACTGTCAAAATGCAAGCTGTGTCCTACATGCAGCTCTTCAACTTAAATGTTTTCCTTGTTACAGTTTAACAGCATGGTGCTCTACTGTGTGCCAAAACTCAGGCTGATCGGCCAGAAGTTCAGTGTTCGAGAAAAGATGGACATTGGAGGACTGCAGGTTTGTCTCTCTTCTTCTCACTGTTTTTAATGCTTAGATTTGCTTCTCCAGTAGATAGTGTCAGATCCCATCTGAATCTAAAAAAAAACATGACTGCATAGAAGTATATAAACAATAATAAAATACAGCTTTGGTTCTCTTTTTTTAGATTTATTATTACTTATTATTATTTATTAATTATTTATTAATTTATTAATAAACTAAAGTTGAGTAAGAAAATAGTGGTTTGATTGAAAGCCTTCCCTCATTGCCTAGCTGACTCAGGAGCCCCTTTTTTTTCCCCTACTGCTGTAGGGGAAATTATTCAAATTCAGAGGTTTTGTAGTGGGACAAGTATTTATGGAAACAATCCTTTCTTTTTTCTACCTTTGTATTGTATTCTGAGTGATCCTTTCAGCTAAGCATTTCAAATAACTAATACACTTTTAAGTCATTAAAATGACTGAAGCAAGGTGAAGACAAGTAAGAAGCCAGTGTGTTCTTTTTGCAGGTCCAAGAAATTGCCAAGCAAAATGTGGCCCATACATTTTCAATAACAGGAAAAAAGAGATCTCTGGAGCTACAAGCCAGGTATAGTGCATGTTCTGTCTTTTGGGCTTGGTGAATGTTTATGTACAAATTTATGATCTAGGTTATATGGCTGGGCTAGTATGATATAGCTTTAAGCCAGAAGATGAGCATACAAGATGATTCATTTACATATGCAAGCGAGTTGGTCTTCAGTCAGTCGTGTTAAAGTGTCACGTTGACTGGCTTTGTTGAATGTGTAAGATGGTTATAGTAGTGTCTTTTGATTCTCTTGTAGTAATAATTCAAACATTTTTGGTACTTATTTTATTTGGTAATAATTAAGGTCAATAAACTATTAATAATTTTTATAAGATAGCAGATATAAAAGCTAAAATATTTATGCATATAAAGCTGTGAGGATGTCAGTACTTAGACAATGAAAATATTGAAAGTAGAATGTTGATGTTTTCTGATTCTTTTTTCTTTCATTTTAACAGGACGGAAGAGGAGAAGAGGGAATGGATTCAGGTTAATACAAAAACAATACTAAGTGGATGAAATCACCATGCAGTCAGCACCTTCTGATTTTAAAATGATCTTTTGGGGCTCCTGTACAAATGAGGCTGTGTGAGGAAGCAGAGTACTCCCATATGGAAAAGCTGATTATGGAGAATCTTGTGCTCCTGTCAGCGTCCCCTGCTGAATTACTGTCTCAGCGTAGTACGCAGAGTCTTCAAATAGGTTTCCATGTGCTGCAGTCCTCAAATGCAGTGAGAGAAGAAAGTGAAGAGATTGTATTCTTGCAGTCTGACTTAGAAGAAATGCTAATAGTATTCTTAATTTTTGAGTTCATGGTGGTGAATTAACAATACCATTCTCACTCGTTCTAAAATTTTTTAAATTTCAAATGTCATTTCTGCAAGTGAAAGAGGTTTTCAATAGAATGATGATCCTAGATGTTCTCCCATGATAATTTTTAAATATTTTTTAATATAAATTTTCCTAAGGCTCCTTTTGTAATACATTTTGTCTTCTCTGGTATTTTTGTTTCAGGTCATTCAAGCAACAATTGAAAAGCACAAGCAGAACAGTGAAACATTCAGAGCTTTCAATAGCTCTTTTTCTCAAGAAGAGGAACATCTTCCTGATTCATCGGTAAGTATGAATGCTTAATTCTTCTTTGCTGTAACAGTTTTACTGACAGTTAAACTGGAGTTACTCAGCTAAGTTTAGAATACTGTTGTCTTATTCTTGATTTTGTTCTACATTACATTACAGTACAGTCAGCTCTATTTCTCTGGCTCTCAAATGCATATCAGTCATAGTTATTCAACCATGCAGGTATGGAATAAATTACCCAGGGTAATTCAGTGCAAGAGACCTATCAGTCATGTTTTCCAGATGAGTGCCTCATTTAGCATAACAGGTGTAATTCTTCAGTGTTATGAGTGGTTGGCTGCCTGGAATGATGTCTGTGTGCCTGGGAGATTTCCTTCATTACCTTTCCCCATCTCCTCAGAGATGTATTTTTTTTTTAATTTCTTTTTTCTTTTTATTTTCTTAACATTGAAGAAGTTCTAAGGAGTTGAAAGGAAATAGATGCATTTTATAGGGACCTTAACAATGTCTATTTCAGAAAGGTTCAACTCTTCAACTGCGTATGGAGAATAGTCTCGAGAGTTTAATAGTCTTGAAACTGGAGTGAATTGCTCTGTGCTGTGTTTTGTTAGGATTGTTATTTTTGGGAGTAGTCGCATGAGGATAATGACAATATCTCTTTATTTAACTTCAAAATTATGATAATAAACTCAACCATAATTGCTTAAAATCTAAAGAGGAGAGGGTCTGGTAGAGGGAAATTTTGGGGAATTTGATGCAGAGCTGCCTATGTTGATGTCATCAGTGGTCAAACTTGGAAGATCTTGGAGCACAGGATCTATCTGGAGAGATTAAACTCTGGGAATCTTTTTATCTTTTTACCCCTTCCCTCCCCAACTTTTCTATTGTACATAATAATCATAGGAACTTCCACTTCCCTGGTCTGCCTCAGTGACTCTTTAATGCTGGATTTTTCTCTGAGTGATTTCCCAGAGGGCTCAAGAGAGATGTTAGTTATTGTTAGATGTTTCTTTCATTCCAGCATAAGTCACAGACTGGCTGCATAGGTCTTTGCAAACCTCCAGAGTCCATGATCACATCACTTACAGTGGCCAACCATAGTCTGTTTTCAGAACGTGCTATATAGCTTACTGGTCTTGAACTATTTGCCAGCTAAAAATGCTCTGAAAAAATTGGAAAATAATCAGTTTGTGTCTGTATTCTTAAGTTGTGGCTGCCTTCAGAACTATTATATTTTGATGGAAAAAATCTTTTGCTAATAGGCAAACTAATAGGCATACTTCTCTCTATCTAATTAACACAGTGTCTGTTCAACTTTATAATTATTATCTTGCTTTGTAAATCCCATTTTATTTTGTTTCTGTGTTAATGGTGTAGCCTCATGTTTATACTCGTTCATAAAACTGAAGCAGGACAGAGTTCTGGTTTATCTCTTGTCTGTGATATGAACAGAGTATGCACATTAATATTTTTTATGTCAGAATACTAACCTCTATTTTTAGGATATTATCTAATCTGGATAATGAGCTTTAAAACCTGATGTCAAGGCTAAATGTGCCAGAGATTGCTGTCAGTTAAAAAGAGATGGATGTAATTCTGTAAGGAAAACTGGACAAATTGAGAGCATTCTGTGTAGCAGTATGCTTCTGTGAGCAGCATCTACCATACATACCTCGTCATCTTGGCGGGATACATGGCAGCATGCTTCAGAGGAAAAAATGGCAATAATCTTCCTTTTTCACTCTCAGGAGTCAAGAAATCTAGATGCTCTCATGAATTCCAGGCTAGATCTGTAACAGCTACTAGAAATGGGACTCTGGTTATAATAAGCTTGTAGAAAAATTGCCAAATTGCTTTTCTCCCATCCTTGGCTGTACATTTGATATGTTACAGTGCTCATGATTAATTTCAGTTGTGTGTCTGCTGCGTGCCTTTGCACGCGATTCTTACATGCTTTTGTTTTCCCTACTGACTTACATAGTATCATACAGCCATTGAGGGTTGATGTTTGCCTGTGGATCACCTACAGAAGATTTACACTTTCTTGTAGATATAGGGCTTTGACAATGTCTGACGTTTTGATCTGATTCTTGAGATTATCCCTATGCAGTAATATACAGCAATTATGGTTCCTGGTAATATTGTTTTCACTAAGATTTCCTTTAAAAAAAAACAGCACCCAGAGCCCATTGAAGGGAGTATGTCTCTGTCACTCCCTTGTCCTCTCTTCGCTGTGCATTTTCTGTTTTTCATGGTTACTGCTTATCTCTTATGTAGTCTGTCTAAGTGCAATCCAGTGAGACTGTCAGTTTGGACACTTCTACAGTGCATGTAAGAGGAATGGTAATAAAGTTCCACCTGTCAAGAGGGAAATAATTCAGTGTCATTGCCAGTTGGTCTCCAGCAGGGTTACTGCCCCTGTGATCTTTTGAAGACATCTTTACAGAAAAAGCTTCAGAGCCCTTTGTGGCTTAGTTCCTGCAGAAAGGGGGCACTCGTTTCTCTGCAGTTTGTTTTCATCTGCAGCATTTCAAGGAAAAGTTTGTTGTTGTTGTTTTTAAGTATATAAAAATATTCCAAAGGAAAGGAACCTATTTTACTGCTGCTTGATCTCAGAAGATTGGAAGCTTATAGTATGTGGCAAGGAAAGGATGTAGAGAGCAGAGTGACATCCCTGAGATATGAGAGTTGGCAGTGCTTCTGTTAGTTAAACTGTCATTTTTAGAATGTCCTTGTTCAAGTTGTTCTGTGTCATTGTGTTTCCCTCAGATAGCAAGTACGAGCTCTGTGGAATCGATGCCAGGAGCTGACAGTGGTGCATATGGAGGGGTAAGTAATTCAAAGCTAATACTTTGGTAGTGTGGGGTGTTTTATGTTTCTTTTCCATCAGGAAAAAATCAGAGATATTTCAGCATATTGGTTTATATTCCGTTGTTGGTTGATGCAGCTGTGCTGTCCTTAAATTCTTGCCTGAGTTATACTCCCCGCTATTCGTGGGGCTTTGCACCATCAGGGAGCGTAAATCCTCCTTTTGTGGGGTACGTGCTGCACCAGCGGTGAACCTAGCTTGAGGGATGCTGATTATTACTGTTGTAGGGTTGTGGTGTGTTCTTTAAGTTCTGATGAGGAGCTATACTGAATGCTTGTGGGGACGAGAGCAAAAGGAAGCCAGACTGGTTAGCTCTGTCATTTTGTGCAAATCAGAATTCCACCTTCAGAACCAAATTTTGATGAGGATTTCTTTCATGGCGTGCTTTCTGTATTTCTGCCAGTACAGAGGAGTAGTTGATAGTGCCTTTGTACATCTCTGGCCTTCCATTGATTGGCTGCTGCAAAGACAAGGTATACTTAGAAAAAAATATTTTTCATTTTGCTCTTAAGACATCTGTGATTGCTTGTGAGTCAGACAAGCACTGCTTCAAAAAGAGGATTGAGTCCTTAATAAGGTCTTTTTATTTAATTTTTTTTAGTGTTTGTATCTCTCCCTTCTAAAACATTTTCAGAGAATAATAGATTTTCAGGAAATGCCCTAGGGTCAACTGAAGTTCACAGAGAGACACAGAAACAACAAAAAAAAACCAGCACAATTGATGAGACATACTATAGGATATTATGTATTAGCTTGGAGCTGCTTAGAAGGCTCCTCTAAATCTCTCTCCAAGGCTGTGACCTACTGCTAAAGTTTACAAACTATCAGTGAAACACTGTTAAACAAGCCAACAACCTGACCTGTGCTGACAAGAGTTTATTACAAGTAAGCGTACTCATTAGTGTGCTCATTGCTATTTATTATTTGTTTGCACTTCATGTTTTCAATAAGCCTTTTTTATTTATGTATTGCCAGTTTTACAATTAGTGGCCCTGTTGATTGAGTTGTGGTTGCTATAGGGAGGTAACTACTTATGAAAAAAAATTGCTTATATAGTACTTAAAAACAAACACACCAACACTTCTGTTGGTCTAAAGTTTCTTTGCAATAAACAAATGTTAGTTGTAGCTAGATAACATATATTCAGATCCTTCGGGTTGATATAGATATTTTGGTGATTTGCATAGTGTATTGTGACACATGAAGTCATTTTTGTTAAGTTGCATATTTAAAGAGAGTTTTAATTCCTGAAATAAAGATAAAAGTTGAGTTAATCAACATCTCAAAGCTAAAAAACAAACATGGATCATGTCAGCATGAGCAAATGAATTCAGATGTAAGCTGCAGTTTTAGAAACCATTGATTTTTAATGATGACATCTCTTTGAAAGAAACATTTCAGTGACTTTATGAGCAAGTACGTTCTGAGCTTCACAGCTTCCACATGCAAGCCACTTGGTGGTAGTGGTGGTCAGCAAACTGATACCTCCTTCCTGTGGTTTTGCTGGGTCTATTGAAGAATCTGCTGGCGTTTCTTTAAGCATTGCATGTTACCATAATCAGACAATAAAAACAACACAGAAGGTGTAACCTGCTTGTTGTACAGTATGTGGTGGCTGTTCACTGTAGTGCACTGCTAGCAGTTTATGTGGCTTAATACTAAGCTTCCTGTTTACACAAGCAAAGTACAACCCATTGGAAGATTGTCTTGCATGTATGACATTGGCATATAGAGAAACAAGCTTAACACTTCCGTTGTATTGCAAAGTATGAAGTATACAAAGTAATTTAAATTAATTTCTCCATATATTCAGCATTTCCAGGATTACCCGATGATGTTCTGCCCCTCTGTGGGTGTCTGCAAACATGTAATTTGTAACTGGAAAGTATGCAGCTATATAAGCATATGAGAAAAAAAGATTGGAAACACCTTTGGTGCTTGTATATCTGCCCATATGAGCCTCATCAGCCTGTGCGTATGTTGTGTGTGCAGCATTGAGGCTGACTGATGGAACAAATTGAAATACATTGCAACTAATAACAGAAAACAGACTGTTGAGCCCATTGTGTTTCTTGCTGTTCCTATGGGCTCTCTAGTGTTTCTTCTCTGCTTTCCCCCACATCACACTAAGGATTTGATGTCCGTTCTCCTAAGCATTACAGCCACAGGCCTTGACCCTGCAAACATTACAGTCCTATGCATGAATTGTACCTATCTGTGGAGTATATACTGTTTTTCCACCAGAATTTTGAAGGCTGAGGAAAATGAAAACATTTGCTGAGATTTAGCGAGTTTCATGCAAATGAGTGACCAAAACAGCCCAGTCCTAAACAAGCTGGCTTAGATCCTGGCTCGCAGCAGATTTCATGTGTGTTTTTTTTCACTGACTTCAAAGAAGGACTGGGTTCATCAAGAAAGACAAATCCAATGATTATTCAAGTACGTTAGTATTGAGATAGTCCAGCTGGGGCTAGGGCTGCTTTAGTTTCCCTCTCAACACACATCAACAGTAAATTATGTCATTTGAGTCATAAATGACTCAGATGCAAAGTGACTTTTGACAAATGGGGTTTGTGAATTACAGTGCATTTCCTTGTTTACTGCAAAAAAACTCTCTTTTCAGATGGTGTGTGGTTAGAGTGGTGGTATCAACCTTGTGAGCCGTCACTGGGTGGGATGGTTGATTGCCTGTGCAGCGGTGTCCGTTGCTTTCCACAGGGATTGAAAGCAAAGGACGTCTCACTTCTTTCCCAGTGTCAGCAGATAAATAAGATGTATTCAATATGTTTTTCTTCTAGAATTGCTCATTTGAATTTGGCAAGTTGTAAAGAAAATACGTTTTCATTTTTATTATCTTTCCTGCAGCAGCAGTAGCAATGTTTCAAACTCATGTATTCTTGCTGTATTGTCATAATGTTGAGAAATGTTAAGAAACATGGTGGTATTTATCAAACACCTAGGGAGCTCTTCATGCAGGGCCTTTTTTGACTACTGAAATTTGTATCAAAAGCTTGCTGTATGCTGTGGCACAAATTAAAATCTGTCTAAAATAAAAGCCCAACATATAGCTGTCATAACATAAACCAGACCTAATATAATAGCTGTTCAGCTTTCTTTCCTTTGTCAAATACATGGGTCATGTATTTCTGTAAGTGAACGCCGTCCAGAGTGTTCCACGTTGATGAGAAATCAAATATGAGGTCTCTTGAAGGAAATATTCAACTGCAGTCATTTCTGTGTTACAGAAACATGCATAGGTGTGCCGATGGTTATTCCTGTTGAAGTTCAAATCAAGTAAACCAGTTTTCACATAAGCAGTGCATTCAGTTCACATTAGAGGAGCTTCAGCATTTTTCATGTGCAGACATATGAAGGTAGCAATTGAAAGCCAAAAAGTGATTTTTGGTTAGTATTCTTCAAGTTTATCTTCTAGTAACTGCTCACAAGCTTAATTGGTGACTTCATTTATGCTTTTGCAGTTCTAGTAACGTGGATGAAATTGTTCTTAACATAAGAATCAAGAGGCTTTTTATTCTGTGTTCAGATGTTGACTTTGAAGAAGAGGAGAAAATAACGTTAGCCAGTGATGCAGTGCTCTCATCAAACAACTTAAGGGGAATCTGTTCCTAGTCAATAGAAGGAAAAGCAGTCTCATAAAAAATTAAATAGCACTATCATCAAAATTGGAGTGAGAAACAGATGAAGACGGGCCAACTTCTGTGATACAAATAAAAAGCATTACTCTGTAGATTGCTCTTTGTCAGTAAAAGAAGATCAAGTTGCCTTAATTATGTGCCTTACTTGGAGAGCTCTAATAGTGTCTGAAGGGAACATTTTTGCCAGTGAATCATCCAAAGCATTGTTCAGTTGTTGTAATTCAGTGTTGTACTGGTTCCATCTGGTTCTTTACAAGAAAAGTGAAATTCTTCACTCTGCTTGTGCATATATTGGATTTGCAGGCGTTTTGCATTGCTGAACAATTAACACGTGTGTATATGTGGGTATAGTGATTTTCCTGAATGAGCAGCCCCATCTGACTGCGCTTCACTACAAGCTGAATTGCAAAACATCCCATGTACTTGTAGGAAAGTTCGAAACATTGCAATAGCAGCTGTAGTAAATTTAGTTAAAATGGAAAGATCCAGTCCAATTAGAAGTAATTAGTTGTGGTTTTGTCCCCATTACAAGCCAGGGTGATTGCAATAGCTCTGCAGAAAGATTCTGTGTTTTCCTCTGTACCAGGGAACATCAGGGCAGAGACTCAGAGAGGCTGCAAGATGTAGGAGTGGTGTCAGCAGTCAGGCTGGATGTGGGGAATTAGTTCTAGTGATCAGAAGTCACGTAATACCACACCAGGGGTGCCCAGCAGCTGAACCAGCACTTCCACCTTAGCCTTCGGCCATTAGCAGAGTTAACATGAATTCTTCTCTAGAATTATTTGAATACTGTGAAACCCAAAGAGGATCTTTGCTCTCAGTGTGAGAGCTCTGTGAGTTATGTTGTGATACGTATTTTTTTCTTAAATCTTACAATTGTATTTTTCATTTCAGAGCGATTCCTGTAGGAAATCTTCCAAGTCCAAGCGGGACAAGGAGAAACAGGCTTGCAAGAGCTGCAGCGAGAGCTTTAACTCTATCACTAAACGGCGGCACCACTGCAAGCAGTGTGGAGCAGTAAGTTTCAGAATGCATTGAAGCTTTTAGTTTCTTTTGCAGAGAGCATAGAAGATCATTTTTATTTTTTCAGTGCAGGAACTGAGTGTGTTGTTTGTGGCAGGTCATTGACAGAGTAGATGTTTCCACTTGCTTTACTGCCTCAAAAGTGGGGCAGAAAAGAGCAAATGTCTGCTGCTGTTTTCAAGAGACGTAATCTGTGCTGGTTTACAGTCACACACTGCATCAGTGGTTAAAAAGAAAGGTGGTGCATTCTCTGGGAGCGTGCACATATCTGGAAGGGGGTTGCCCACCATTTGCAGAAACAAAATGACCTTCTCATGGCCCTGCTTCTTGCTAGCCCTTTCTACGATGAACAGCTGAACACACTATATTTAAGATGAATGATCTTTTCCTAAAGCAGAATTGTAGAGAATTGTTTGTTCCAAAGTGCTTAGGGAGTTTGAAACAATCAGTGCTGGAGGTGCAGAGCCAGGTCACTGAGGGCACTTAGCCACCCCTTCCCAGTGCCATTCACTGACGGCTTAATTCTCAGATTTTTCTGGAAATGGCATCCATAGCCAACACAAGATTGATTTCTGTTATGTGACTTGAAACCTCCCTTCTGTGACTTGAGTTTCACGGTTCAATGTTTCCAATGTAACGAGTACAGAATAATGTTATTTAAATACCGTTATTCATTTGGGAAGTGGAGATAAATTTCCTGCTGGAAGGAGATGTGAAAATGCATAGCTAAGGTGTTTAAAATACTCAGTCTCAGCAGTCGAAACAAAATTACTGCAGAGGAGATATCTTTGCACTAGAGCTGGGATTTTCAGTTTTTCAGTTTTTTGTTGTTTTGTTTTTAGTAATAGCTAAAATCATAACATGTTTCTGTATGTTTAAAACGTTCCACTGTAAAACTGAGTATTATTTAAGAAAGGAAATAACAATTTTCCCCTATGGACAGAGAGATCATAAGAATTACATTATTAATAATTTATTGTTAAATAGTTGTTGGTTATGCAGTGTTTTCTGACATGGCAATAGCAGCAAATGGAAGAAGTTAAATTGCCTCAAGGAAAGACTATCATGTTTCTAAAAATGCCAGCTTGCTTTTGTTTATATAACTTGGCAGAATGGCTCTTCACTTAACGCTTGCCGAATTAAAGCAGTTACCTTCTTACAGTGTGGCAGTGAAGCATATAATAATATATACTTGTAACCGAAGGGCGTTTGTGGTGTATTATTATACAGTAATTTCTGAATAGATGTTGAATTTGTCTGACTGCCCTTGTATTGCACCCCGGGGGACAGTTTCTCTCCATGGAGCAGCTGCTCAAAAGCAAGTAGTAGATTTAAGTCTGGAAGCAAGTTCCAGAGCTACAGATCCATCACTCTTTGTAGGCAGTGATTTCGTGGGACTGATGTTTCCTTGCATGCTCTTGGAATCAAAAGCTGTTAATTTGGCATCAGACGAAAGTTGTAATGCATATTATATTGGGCTATATTCATGAAATGGTTGGTAATTTTGGATGCCTCCGTTCTTTCAGGCTGAACTGCTTACTAATGAGGTGCCAGCCACCTTCACTCCAAAACTGTCTTATGATTGGCATTGAAAAACACTAATTACTTTGTAAACCTAAGCTCTTTTTAACTCAATTATGAAGTCTTTCCCTGAAAGCTTATGTTTTCTTTAATGGGTTTCTTGGGATGGGATCACAGAAATGTTGGTTCTTAATGGAGGTAAATGAAGTAAGTGTCATAGATGGATCACTTTATATTTACAATAGTTTTCAGGGTTTTACTTCAGTAACATCCATTCTGCAATTCAGTTTGTTTGGAGCATAAATAAGATTACGTTTTAATAATGACTAACACAGCACCATCCTTCTGATACAGGTGATCTGTGCAAAGTGCTCAGAGTTTAAACCACTTGCAGATAATAGTCGTCACAATCGAGTATGTAAAGAGTGTTTCCTGCAGCTACCAGTAAGCCCGTGCAGCCCTGGAGTGGAAGCAGTAGGAGAACAGAAGAAAAGACAAGCTGCAGAGGTACGATGTTTAGCTAAGAAACTTCGGGTGTGCTAGCTGCCTTTGTGTGTTTATTACCATTGCTACTGTTATTATTTATTCAAATGCATTTGTTTAAAACAAATCAAATTGTTTGGTTACTTTGTTGTTTTCTACAATGACTTTCGAACGTTTGTGGAAACGGAATCTTGTTTGTTAGTGGGGGTGTTCCTTATAGGGTGTTTATCTTAGAGAGATGCACACAGGTTTTGCAGATAAGCTTCAGCTTTCAAAGTAACAAAAGATCGGAAAAACTTCTGGCTGCTTTTTGTTACGATGCATTTCCAACCTTGAGTTTCTCTCTGTAATTGTTGGCAGAACTTGGCAAAATAAGGTCTGGGGTTTTTTTACATTCCTGCCAAAATATCATTAGAACACATTTTTCTTACTTGATCATGCGAAAACATGGGATCCTTTTTGAAAGACTATCAGGATTCACCAAAACGTTCGTAACCCTGCTAGAATGAAGACTGTTTTCTCCAAGATGCAACTTCTGCAAATTCCACTGCGTAAGCGGTTGCTTCACAATTGCTATGGATGTCACCAAGCTTTATACCATGATAGCGGCATAATTTACCTTTATTTTTACAAGAAAAGAAATGTATGGGCAAGCTGATTTGTTTTCATCTCCCAACAACTGAACCTTGTCTTACACTGCTTTTTTTAGACTACAGGAAGAGCTGTGAGTACCATTACATGCAGTGCATTTCATGGGTCATCTTGAAGAAAAGATTTTTATTTATTTTACCTTTGAATTACAGCCAGAAGTTACTCAGAAGTCACTGCATGCATAAAAGGGGTCATTCATTTCAATTGAAAGTGGACCCACAGAGGCTTATCTTCTGAGAGTGTATCAGATTCTGGAAAGAGCTACTGAAACACCAGGAGATCTTAACTTTGTGAACCATCCTTCCCCCTGATATGCTGACACATGCTAACCTGGCTTGAATACCGCGTGGAAAATCAGCAAACAGTTGCAGCCCGTGCTAAAAAAACATCAAACTCTGAAAAACCCCTTTCTTGAAGCCTCTCCTTATAGCCTCCAGACTACCTTTCAGCCTTGTTATACTTTCTCAAGGGAAGCAATGTACGTGGAAAAGAGCTAAACTCCGTGCAAGGAATACAAACCTATTGGTGCACATCCAGAACTCTTGCAATGAATGCTTGCTCGAATAAAGCCACCTTGACCCTTGCCCCCATACTTCCCGGAATGTCCTATTTATTTCCAGGCTACTAAATGTCTAGGAGGTCACTGCACTGGTAAAAACTACCACTGTGTGCCAAATTGAACTCTACTACTCAGATACTTTTTCAGCTTTGTGCCCCTCAGCACACCTAGAATCTCAGAAGTACGAAGTAGAGCTACAAATGCGTTTTGTCCCTCCCTAAACTCACATCTCCATAGAGCATGGAGAAGATGGAGAAGATTCTGGATTCAGAGCTTTACACCATCAGAAACTTTGTATACGAAATAGCTGTGCCAACAAATGAAGAACACTTTATATCCCTCAGTATAGTCTGTGGTATCTCTTTATAAATTTTCCAGTATTGTTTCAATGGAGCTGTTTGCCAGTGAAGTGAAAACCTACACCTACCCAGCAGTGAGCTATGTTAATCTGAAAAGCCAAAAAGCAAACCAGTGAAATGTGACCTGTGGCTTTACTTCAGAAAGCAGATTACAGCAGAAAGCTGTAAAAACCCCAGGAGAAAGACTCATTTTTCCTTTATGCGCTCACGCTTCTAGCCTTGCACTAAGTCTTCAGAGGATCAGGTAAAATGCAAGAAAATATGGATATAAAAAAGAAAGATCAGAGACAGGCTTCTTCTTTCCCTCCTATTTACATGAAACTTTCTTAACAAACCTAATAGCATCTGAGGAGACTGCCACTTCTCAAATGTTATTAGCAGAAATCCTTGGGAGATTTCTGTGCGAAGTCTGATGTGAACGAGAATTTTCCTTTGCTTTCTGTCAAAAGACAGAAATTTCTATCTTTTTTTTTTTTGCCGTAGAGCTCTCTGATTTGTTTATGTCTCTGCAGCCTTGCACAAGAATTTCTGCTAATACCAGTGCTGAGAAGACATGAATGACAGAAGCACAAGTATTTGCATACAGTTTTTTATTCCGAATTCCAAACATTTCCCCTATCTCTCCTGCAACAATAATCTAAAACAAGCATGGAGCACTTGGCGCACTGCCTCTGAAAGTGTGAACCAAGTACATTGTCTACACAGTAATTCTAAAATGTAGAGAGGCACCAGCTTTCTTTTTGCTCTCCCCTTTCCCAAAATACTCAATTCAGATACGTAAAGTGTGATCACTGTTGGCTGTGCAGTGAAGTGGATTATGAAAGTGGGTTGTGGAAGACTGATAATCTATAGGGCAGGTTCTAAGCGATAATTATTTCTGATTTCTAGGCTCGTGCTCCTTTACCTAGTGATACTAGAGCTGTATTCTGTACAGGCTCACAGCAACACCATCCCTTACATACGAAGGAGACTTACTCATGCTGAGGAACGTTTTTCATTAATTTGAAATCACCTCCCAGTCTACTTTGCTGAGCAAGAGACTAGCTGTGTCATCTTA
Source organism: Aquila spilogaster (assembly GCA_024606505.1). Classification (NCBI taxonomy): domain Eukaryota; kingdom Metazoa; phylum Chordata; class Aves; order Accipitriformes; family Accipitridae; genus Aquila; species Aquila spilogaster. The sequence continues at coordinate 456,055 of JANHGO010000043.1, forward strand.
ATTGCCATTCTCAATGTGCTCTGTAGAAGTGGAATTTAACTTCCTGTCCACTGGGAACAACAGTTCAGCATCTGCCTCTATTACATGGAATTCTGCTATTTCTTGATGGTATATAATGATGATTAAACTTTGTTTTAGTTATGGTCTGTCCAGCATATGTCCTTCAGTATTGTTTGACTCTGGAAAATGAAGTATTCTAAGTATTTTTACTCGACAAACATGATAGAAACAGCTTTCTTTCTTTCTTTCTTCTTCCAGAAGCAAAGCTTATTAGCACCTGAAAACAGCCTCTTCAGCAGCTACCTCCAGTTCCTTGAAAAAGGGAAGACTTGGTACAAAATGTGGGTGACCATCCCCAAGACTGAACCTCTTGTTCTGTATCTGCAAGGAATTAGCCAGGTAAAGTGACATTCATGAAGGTTATCATACAGCAAAAAAAGTGTAAGTTTAGCTGAGAAATAGGTAGAAGGATTTGACTCTGATGCAACAACAGAAGTGAACTTGGTATTCTGAATTTAGCACAAAGCCTCGGAGATTTCAGATTTCCTTCCCATCTGCAGTTGCTGCTGGTACAGTTGTGAGCAAATGTTTAAATTCCCAGCTTTTAAAATTAATTTTATTTTTTTTAACAATGAAGAACAAAACAGGGGCAATAACTTCTTGTTTTGTTTTGTTTTCCAGAGGTTTCAGATGGATATATTCAAAAGTTTTATTTCCTTAACATTAGGGAAAGCACTTTACTGTAAAATCGACAGAGCTTTGAAGCAGTCCTAAATGTCACAATTCCAGCTTTTTTTTTCTGTTGTTTTTTTTTCTTATAATCGAGGCTATTCTAGTTTGAGGTTGTGAGTACAGTTATTTGTGGCAATATAGATGTTCTTCATCCTCAAAATGAGACTCTTTGGTAAAGCTTGTCATAACGTCATGATTTTATCATTACTTCAGATACTTGCTGTAGGAAGCTTTTTTGTTTTTTAAGGGAACTGTTGAAGCTAACTAGTGTTTGTTTGTGATAAAAGTAAGTAAACTCAAAGACAGAGATTCACATCATGCTTCCTTAGCCCTGAAGATGTCGAGTGACAACACTGACACGAGATCCCTCACATCCAGTTTTGTATTTGGCATTTGATACATTTATACATGGCTTTGTTTCATCTTCTGGATGGAATGGAAGAGGGAATGGAGCCCGCATTCAGCCTACTGCTACCCTGGTGTACTTTAATGATAGGAGGAGTTTTCTTTTAATTAGCATCACTTCATACGGATGTAGCTGGGAATGGTCTGAAAACTGGATACTACCTGTGATTTTATAAAGCTGTTTGAAGTGAAGTTTACCGTATGGAAAATGTTCAGCAAGAAGTACGTGTTGTCTTTAGAACTGTATTCATTTTGCTTCTTGTCAGAGAGAACACCTCTGGTTTTGAACAAGTATATGTAATGTTGTAGTGCTGAAGAAGCTGAAAGCTTAAATTTAGAGCTCCAGACAAAGCCCACTTGGCTTCGTCTGGAATTCAAAGCCCTCACTGGCTAAAATTCTAACTTATCCCACGGGCAGTGAGCTGCCTGGTTTCCCTTCTAGTCACCAGGAGATGCTTGACTGAAATTACAAGTTGAAAAGGCAAACTGCCTCAGACACAACTCTAAAACTAATGCAACACAACCAATCTTCAGATCTCTGTGGGGTCAGTCAGGGGAAACAAAAAAGCTTTAAAAAGCAAAGCAGAGAGAAGAGATTTACTGTGAAACTTTTCAGTTGATGTGAAAATTACGCATCAGCAAAGCACCAGTGCAAGCCCTATATCCCATGCAAGCTGAGCCAGAATGTCTTTTGCTCCTTGGAGAGCATCAAATATTGATGTGAGGCCTGATGTCAGGGCCAAGAATCAGTGTCCTGACTGCAGCAGATATTAAGATAAATCCAAATCCATTCTCAGACCTATCATGTTTTTCTTGAATACATTAATTCATCCTAACTTACAGACAAGCTTGTGCAAGGAGGGTAAGAACAGGGAGAGAGGGGTTTAAACTCTTTGGCGTTCCTCACGCAGGAGCAGTGTATGTCATCTAAAGGTGACTGGAACTAGAAGTTGCAGGAAACAGTCATCTCTTACATGGTATGACCTAGAAAGAGATTTTCTCCTAGTGCTCAGCTGATTGTCTCAGGACAGCATAAGTAATAACCCAAGGGACATAAAACAGTTATATTTAGCACAAGCAGAAAGATGCTCAATCCCCCAGACCCTCTTCTGCCAGTCATGCAAAGCCAGGGTTGAATGCTGGAGGAAGTTCTGTGCTTCGTATGCTGTATTCTTTGCTCCATGTCCTGCCAAATTTGATCTTGAGTGTCTTTTGATATTATTAGTAAGATCCCATATTTTAGGGGAAAGGGTGCCTTTGTCATTTGATTGTCAGTTTTATGATGGTTGAATGTAGTGGTTAGTGTCCTTGGCTATTTTAGATGTGAGATATATCACCTGATAGAACAGCAGGAAAGCATACAGGACAAGGTTAATCTGTTTTACACTCACCAACTGAACCTGGATTTACTATCAGACATAGCAGTACAGGCTGAGACTATGAACAACATCAATGAGTCCTTTCTTCAAAGGACTGCTGTTCCCATTCGCTTACTTTCTTCAGCTTCCCTTCAGCATCCAACTGAAGGGAAAAAGTTATGAAGCAAATCCTTAATATTATCCTAATGTTCTCACTAGTTCAAATTTATGCAAAACACATGAGAAATACAGCCCCCCAGAAGAGGTACCTTTTGGAAGTAATAATTGCCAACAGTGGTATTAGCGGTCTTGAAACACAGGTCAAGTGAAGCATGACCGTAGGAGCATTTGTGAAAGTTGTGGGATTATCTTAAAAAAAGAAAGTTGCCTCTTGGGAAGGAGGAATAAACCAGACACGGTCTGGAACTCCTGGTACATTAGTGGTGGCCCTGACAGCATTCACGCTGCAGGAGGGATTTCACGCAAATAGCAGAATGACTCTCAGGCATTAAAATAGCAAGATCTATGTTCTTTTGCTTTATATGCTTGTTCCAAGAGAATGAATTAATCTCCTGACTGTTCACAGTTTAAGTTTTGTACAAGGCTTTATGCATGAGGATAAAATTCACAGTTTATTTAGATATGGAAATCATACCAATTTTATCAGTCCTCAGACCAAGACTGGATTTGTGCAGCTGTTTGTCATGTTTATCCAAGTAGAATTATAGGAGTTTGCTTGTAAGCAGAAACCACCGCAAGGTTGAGGATGACTGGTTTTACTGAAATTAGGCTCTTTCCACAGATCCTGACTGGAGCTTCTCATTCTGCTCCTGTTGCGCTGTATGGACAACTGGCTGCAAGGCACTGACACTAACTTGTGTGTCATTGAGAAATGCAGAGTTAAGGAAGCACAGCTAGCTAGAGAAGTAATTAATTTTGGACGGATACGGAGCAGGAATCTGGCATAGCCAGATGCTTGACCCAAGTGAAAGCTGTGCTTTATAATTCCCTATGAAAAATCTTGTGTTTGTCATGTAAATGTGGTTTACTCCTAGAGAATAAGGGAGTAGCTGATTTTGGTAGAGCTTGTGGTTAAAAAATAAGAGATTTTTTTGTGGCTCATTTGTTGACCTTGTTGAAGCTTTAATTGGTTCTGCACAAAAAAAAGCCTGTCCCTTTCTTGTGGTTCTGCAGAGCTTTATGTCTTGGTCTGTGATCCAGACAGAGAATCTTCAGCTGATTTGTGCAAGTTTCAGGTTAGGTCGTAAGTGGGGAAGGAGTGGAGCTGGGGTAGAAACCAAAGGGATTTTCCATGCCTGTTTGAAAGTAGAAGAGATGAATGAGAGTGTCCCACCACTGGGTAACTGTTGCTCTGTGTATTTGTGTAAGAGAGCTCATACAATACAAAGGGATGTGTTGGAAGGATTGTCTGTATTGTGGGTGCTTGGAACAGACCTTCCTACAGGAAGGAACTGAACTTCTTGTTTTCTGAATGTTGTAATAATTGTAATAGCACGGTAAATGAACTCTGCTGTAAGTACCTAAATAAATAAGGTGTTATTATTATGCTGTGTAGAGTCAGGATGAATGCACGATGCATATGATTACTGGTGTTGTTAAATATCCAGTAGATTTTTGTGCAGAAAATCTCAGCAAAATGATTTAAATCTACCACAAAGGGAAGCTCTCCTTTGCCCTCTGCTATTTTGGTCTGATGAAATACTGATACCATGCAAGCCTGGTATGTTCTGTACAGAAATATTTAAAAACAGTTTAAGCAGCTGTATCCACTGGGCTCTTGAAATGGAATATAACATTTATCTCTGAGGAGATCCAGCAGAAGGCCTGTAAATCCCACTTACACGTTCATTATAGGGCCTGGATTCCTTGTGGGTTCAGAATAGCCCCCAAGACTCCAGGTAGGACCAGAAGGGCTCAGTGGCAGAAGAAATCCAGGTATGTTCACAGTCCTGCAAGGAGATCAAACTTAGATGTGTGATGTGGCTCTGGAGGCTGAGTGCTTCACCTTTTATCTGACAACACTGCACTTCTAAGAAATTATTTAAATCCCTTCCTTGTGGATTAGGCAGGTACATAGAAAGTCACAAGCACATCATATTAAGAAAAGGCCAAAAGCAATCTGTTTAATTTGTCTGCAATACTGTACTCAGTATACATGTACATTTCAAACATCAGTTTGCTCTTATGCTGCACTTCTTGGATACAAGTGATGTAATTTTTCACTGTCATGAGCAAATTCTAATTTTCATATGACAGGGCTTAGTGTCTGTTTCTTAAAACTTAAATACGGGATCCTCAGAGCAGACATGGTGCAACTTGCATGTGTTCTTGTGCATTTTGTGCCCACTCTGCTGTTCTGTACTGTCTTAGTTTAGCTGTGCCATATAGCCAGGTCTGGGTCTACTCAGTATGTGCCAGTTCTGAGTTCTGGATATGCAGGACCTAGAAACTGTATGCTAATAAACACAATGAATTACGCTTAGAAGAGGAACTGAATTTTTCAGTGTTTGACATGAAGCTGCCTTAAATCTCCTTGGATAATGCATGGTCTTCAAGAGTATGGCCCTGATGTTTTTGTGTAACAATAGGAAATAGTAGATAAATAGACCAGGAAGGCTGTATTAATTTAATAGATCTTGTACATGCATTTTTCACCATCTTTTTTTTGCCACTTTGGTCAATGTCTTTGTTTGCATGGATGTGAGCAGTTGTGAGACATGCATTACTTTAGCCTAAGTATTAGAAAAACAGATTTTTAATTGCTATAGTTCTCAGGGCTCTGGCTCCCTCATAGATGTACTAAGTCATCTGTATTCAGTATGGGAAGACAGGAGAATGTTGTCAGCTCTGATGCAGACGTTGAACTTGAGCAGACTGCTACACGTGTAGCTGCAAGAAGATGATGTGCTTGGTATCTGTCTGGTTTGGACTTCAGTTTTGGGACCTAATGTTGAAAGTGCTGGCATCATGTGAAACAGGCTGCTTGCTCTCTACCTGCATACAGCTTAGCAGAGGAGTTGCTTTATGCTCAGGATGTGACCATTAGAGAGCTTTATTGCTGCCTACATCTGTGAGTTAATCTGACTTTTAAAGGATGGCAGAAAATCTGAGCTTTGACTTTCCTTTGCAACCCTGACAGGGGTCATAAATAACCCAAGACCTTCTGAGAAGATTCGCCGATTGATTTAAAATTTGAAATTCTCTTTTATTTCCACATCTCTTCCCTGGTAGATGTCTTTGTGGCTCTCGGTGTCCAGCTCTGTGTACGAGCTGTCACTTGGGGCTCGTGATGGCACTTGGCTCAGCAGTAGAAGCACAGCATCACTGTTCATGCTGAGGTGGTGGTGGTGAGCACGTGCCTGGTGGCTGTGTTGTGGATGTAGGGCAGTGTCTTCAAGTAGTATTTGTTGCAGGAATTTTACATTTTCCCTTTCCTCTTCTTTTAGGATGGACGGGGTCCACGTCCTATTCCTCTGCCGGGATACGAAGTCAGTTTTCCAGGTTCTGGTGAAAAGTTTGAAGTGAAGCATGTTTTTAAGCTCTGCCAGTCCCAGCAAACTCTATATTTCAGTGCAGAAGATGAAGAGCTGCAGCTGAAATGGATGGAAATTCTCTCCAAAGCAGCCAAAGGGGAAACTGAAGATGCAGCTGATGGGCTCAGCAACCCGTAGAGCAAGTTCCATTTAGTTTCTTTTGTACATGCTATAAACCATCACTTGAATTTGGTATTCATGGCACTTTGAAATCTGTATGGCTTTATATTTTCATGTGTCTGCATAGGAAATTCAGTGGTTTCTCTCCTTTTATTGTACATTTCTCA
>JANHGO010000043.1:462543-472969 GCA_024606505.1 Aquila spilogaster
GTATATTTTCCAGTCCTTTTGATTGCTGTTCAGTGCAGGATGTGTATAGTCTGTGATTAGTTCTATAAATGCTGCCTTTTAAGTTAAATGTTGTAAAGGCTTGTGCTGGCCACTGACATTCCATTCTCTGTCCTCTCCTTCCTGGTAAAAGGTCTTTGTGAAGTGTGAGCAATGTACTGAGTATTTTCCCTTTGCTAAAACTATGTCTCTGCTATTTTGAGATGACCTGTTCACAAGACAAATACTGTAAAAGGGACTTCTAAAAATGACTGCAAACTGTGCAGAAAATAACATTAAGAAGCCTCATTGATTTTAAGCATTTATAATATTGTTTTGTTTTCTTTTGAAACCAATACCTTCCTTCCTTCTATTTGAACCCATTTTGATGTAAGTGAACAAACGTTTTATACTGCAAACTGGGTTGTGATCAATAAACAAGAACATTTTTAGTACACACAGTACAAAAAGGTGACTTTTTTGTTGTATTGGTTAATTTAAAAGTGACCTAGGATTTATTTATATAATTTGTAAATAATGTTTCATAAGTATTTTAAGAATTTTTAAAGGATCTCAGCTAATTAACAGGATTTAGCACATAGAATAAGAGATATTTGTATGAACTGAATTTGTAATTTAATTTTCCTGTTCACCTGTATTTGTCTTATTTTCAAACTTAAGTGCTTATCTATTTAAATAAAAATTCATGCAGTTAACTCCTGAGCCAGATTTCCAAGGCACAGCAAGCTTTAGGTCAACATTTAATGTAGGTTTAAAAAAAACAAACAAAAAAACAGAACAAACAAAAAAAAGGCATGTCTGTTCCTAGTGGTAGTAAGCATGTAGTACTGATAAAAATGAAATAAAATCTGTCACAGTACTGTATTTTTAAATGGTTTGGTTTAACTTTTGTTTCCTCTTCAGCCTTCTACATTTTCTGATATTGGTAGAAAGAAAGAGCTACTCCATACAGCCAGAGTTTGTTAGGATTGTTGAAAATTAGTGATCTACATCAGTGAGTATTTTTCTTACCTACAGAAAAGGATTTGGTTTTTTCCTTGTTTGGGGTTTGTTGGGTTTTTTTACTTTGGTATAATAAATCATATACCTGAAGTCCATGATGCTAAAAATTAGAAGCCGTGTATTTAAGCAGCTACTGGTAAAATTTCATGAGACTTGCATCTTCCCTCTTCTCCCTACCCACCCCCTCCAATCAGTTAGCATGAAAAAGGTTTCTTGCAGAGTAATTTTTATCAATAGTTTGTGAAAAGGAATTATTTTCCGTACGTGTTATTTCCTCTCTCAAGCTTCCCTGAAAATGTGATGATGTAGAATGCTTGCCTTGAAAATTTACTTATTTTGTAATATTTCTGGTTTGGGGGTTTGGGTTTTTTTGGTTGTGGGTTTGGGTTTTGGGGGGTTGGGGTTTTTTTTGGTTTGGGTTGTTTTTTCCTTTATTATTCCGCTTGCTTCGTTCTTTTTCTTTGTTACCAAGAGAGTAATGGGAAGGGAGAATGGTAAACCAAAACAAAATCGATGCATCTTAATACATTTTTCATTTGCTATTTTTATTAACCAAGAAAAAAAATTTAGCACGTTTTTTGCAATTTTTCTCCATTTTGTTCTTTTTTTATAACTATGTCACAATACACATCTAATGATTTTATATTCCTCAGTTCACCTTCTTTTAAAAAAAAAAAATTATAAAAAATATTTGTAGTGTACCTGCAATGTTAACATCCCAGAGCTCTGCTCTTGTTCGATACACCATGAAAATGCTCAGCCTAGAGACTAAAATGAAACAGCTGATGGTGTTACAGATTGGGATCTCATTCCCTCAGTCATCGTCAGCAATATGACTGTTGTCCAGATCAGTGGTACTTCTCCAATAGACAGTATTATCTTCTTTCAAAGCCTGATTTAGCTCCTGGTGAAACTGAAGGAACAGTCTCTGTGGACCACAGTTGGAGCTGCATTGTACTGGAGTGAGCTAACTCTCATCATTTTTGAGACGTTATTCAGGCTTTGGATTATTCTTTCCTGTTCTTGGGACACATGTGTGTCATTGACATAAATGAATTCAGTGGTATGAAGGTTGAGAACATGATCCTGGGAGACGAATCTTTGAAAGCATCTGAACACACACCTTTTAAGAATACAGGGAATAATCACTGCAGACTTCCCTGAATACTGGTTAATTCATGTATCCTGCCACGTCAAGGAAATAAGCTGCTTTTTTTTTTTTTTCTTTGCTTTTTTTTTTTTTTTTTTAACCTTATGAACACAAAAGGCGGCCTGAGATGATTTTATCTAGTTCACATGATGAACAGACATGCCAAAATTGCAGTCAGCTAAGCCAAACAGGGGTCCCTGAGCTTCCAAAATCTGCATTCTCCCCATTTAGTTTTATAGCTGTGCAGTCAAATTCTAAACCTCAGTTTGTCCCTGGCTGGCAAATTGATGGGGCTTGGGAGTGCTCTGGGGAAAGCATCAGTAACTGTTTCCTCTCATGCAATGCTCTTCTCTGGGCATGTGGGTTTGATTACTGTCAGAATCAGGGTGCTGGTTACATGAAACTGTAGTCAGCCTCATTCTTATGTTCTGTTGATGAAACCAGAATATTTTATTTAAATGACCTGTTGAATGAAGAGTTGCTACTGAGAGACTCACGATATTGGTCAGTGGGATGAGGGAGATGGTGATCAGTCTTTAGTGTTGGAAAGCAAAAGATCCTGCAAAGACAGATGCATATGCTTAACTTAGTGGAATATCTCTATTGCTGTGTAGAGCACAATGTAAAGCATGTATAAAAACCTATGCAGTATTGGGACTAGCATAAGAAACAATTCAAATAAACTTTATAGGCATTTGGCTATAAAGAGCTTACTTCTTAGTTTTAACCTTTACTTTTTGTACTATCATTTCTGTCTGTAATATCTTACAGATCTATTAGATGTGTACTTACTCCCACAAATGATTGCATATGCGAAAGAGGGGAAATTTTACTGTGTTTTAGCTATTGTGTTCATATAGAACAGATGAATACAGTACAGAAACCTCCCAACGCTTTCTCTGATCATTGCATGGGTTTTCTGGTGAATTTGCATAGTTTTTGAAAATAACATGTCAGTTCAGACCAACCTTCTACACAAATGGATTTTTCATGAACCCAGAGTTGTATCTGGCATATTTGTCTCTGAGAGCCACAAGAAATATCAAGAAAGGTTTCTTATGTCTACGAAGTTTTGTTGCTCCAGTTGTCCTTCCAGTAAATCAGTTACATGAATGGCTCAATCATATGTAACAGTAGCTCGGAGGAGGGCGAGATAAATGTCAGGATTTTTTTTGAATGGTTTAGGAAAGGAGAAGGAGATCTCTTGCTTCTTGTACAGGACACTGGATTTCCAGCATTTTGGCTGTTAATGGAGAAGAACTTATGTCAAATGATAAAGCTAAAAGTGTTACTTTATTCTGAAAGAACTATGTTATATTGTTTTTCGATCCAGCTCTGAAATTACTAGAGTATCTTTCTTCATTTATTAGGTTTGTTCAAAAAAAGACAATCAAGTCGTCAGTTTAACAGGCATTTATTTATAATGGCACAAAGTGAGCTCCAAGACATGAAGAGATAAATATTACCTTTTAGTAGATCTTATTCATGTGAAAGGCAGCAAGACTTGTTTCTTGTTCTTTGGGATGAGGAAACAAACAATTAGGGGTTTTCTTGCCTATTTTGCATCCTGGCATAGTTTCCCAGAAATGGCTGCCCACCAATACTGAAACTGTAGATTAAAGTTGGTGGTTAACCTATCTGACAGCCGCTTTGCTTCCCTCATTGTCTTTCACCAGCAGCGTGGAACATTTAGCTGCTAAATATAAATGACTGCATATCCTGTAAACAAGCACCTTCCCTTTTTACATACCTACCATTTCTCTTTTTCTGTTCTTCAATCCATATGGGGCATGGCAAGGTTTTTCACTGGGCTTGCGCTTTTGTCTGGGTTTTCACTTGGCTGGGCACTCTACAGGCCCAGGGAAGCTTGGCGGAGTTGGGTGATTGCATTTTGCTGTAAAATGAAATAGTGATAAAACAGGCTTTTCAGAAAGCAGTTGCTGGCTGTCCTCGCAGATACTGTGTGATCTATGATCACCAGAGATTAGACTAGAGAAAGAATTTTTTTTGGTGTCTCTGAAATAGAGTTTTGGGGAGCTATAACCAGCTTATGTGGATGACTTGCTTAAATGCAGCAAAATAAACAGCTGCCTTAGAATTGCTGCTAGCATCAGCAGTGTAAAAGACTGTTACTTATACATGTCTTATCAAAGTGGTTCAAAATTCAGACAACAAATCCTCACCTGGAATAAATTATATTAACTTCATCAATGCATTTAAATGAGCCTAGGATCTGGCCTGCAATGTTGATTTGGTTTTGACTGACAGTAGATTTCAGAAAAGCCTTCCCTCTTCTCAGTATTTTTGGCCCCCCTACACTGTCTACGCTGTCCCGCCCTAAAGAAAGCTTATTTAAAAGCTAGTTTCAGAGCAGCGTGTGCATGCACTCATCAATGATGGGTCACGTTCAGCTTGATAAGGAAAAGAATGGAAAACCCAACAATTTAAAGAGACTCCATGTTCCTGTGTCTAGACTACACATGCTGCATTGGGAAGCTCTAATTTCCAAGTCCCAAAATTTGTTTGTCAAGTGGACCTGTTTTTCTTGCAATATTGAATAACTTCCCTATGTTTCAGGAAGATGCTCTGCAGACATGGGAGTTTCTTGGTTGCCTAGTCAGATCAAAGGGATTTCATATGGTATGTAGCTAGTGTATTTAAGTCTGAAAAGGAATAATCAGTTATCCCAGCATTGCAGAGTGGGCAAGAATCTGGCAAGACTTTTACACTGTGATATGAGAATTAGCCATTTGCTCTGTAAGGTCTTGCACCATAGTGGTCTGTAACTTGCAAGAAGAGCTTAAACTGGAAAATACAATGTTATCCCACTTCTAGTGCTGAAAAAGATGCTTTCAAATTCCAAGCTGAAGATGGCAATGTTTGGTGTGAAACTGGTGACAGCAAGTACTAGCTGACTTCTAAATTGGGTAAGAATAATTAAACACTGTATATTGGCCTTGTACATGCATTATTAATTTCACTCACCACATTGGGCAGCACATTTTTGGTTTGATAAAGGGCCCAGTATTGACTCACATGATACTGAAGCTGTAAAGGGATCTCAGGAAGTTTTAATTTTCAGTACTTTGAAGTTGCCTGTGGTACTAAGTTATAGTAGTCTGGGTGCTTTGGGCAAATCTGGAAGTGTTGGGATGTGTCCACAGGCAGTCATGGATAGGAAGGTGTCTTAGGGGCTCCAGTGCCATTGTGCTGTTCATAGGGTGGACAGTCCATTTAAGTTTTTCACAGGGAAAATTGCATATGGGGTTTTTAAAAGGCTTTTTTAATTACAATAAATGCTGTTGAAACCACATCATGGAGAAAGGGAACAACTCAGCAACAGAATTAAAATAAGAAAAACTTTGTACTGAAAACAATGAGAAAGGGAAATAAATTCAATGCATGTGTCGTACAACTCCTAGAGCTAGGTAGGACTTCAGGGGTATCAACAGCTGGGGAGAGGGAGCAATAATGTACTAGTTTGGGTAGTAAAATTGTGTATTCCAGGAGAGAAAATCTGAAGCCTATTCCTTAGGCTGTGCCAGAGACGCCCATTGCTAAAATAATGCCTGATCCTGCACACGTCCAAGTCATCTAGAAAGAGCTAGACCTATTTGCAGAACTTGTGTGCCCAGAGAGAGGGTATGGACCACGTGCTCGTCAATTCATCTGAGGAAATCCCTTTTGATAATCAAGCTCCAAATCCCTCTGTTAATGAGTGTCAAGAAGCATCAAATTCTTGGAGTTCGTTGGCAAAAGGTCTCCTTGAAGTCATGTTAAGTGATGGTGTGAGACTGGATTGATTTAATCAACCATAACAGGCGTGTCTGTTTGGGTTTGTCAGTAGTGTATGACATACTGCTGTGTCCATGTGTGCTGTTGTGTATCAATAGGGAGGGGACTTGCCATACTGCTCTTGTTCATAAAAGCAATGCTTAAAGGTAAGTGGATGGTGCTCTCCTGTGAGCAAGTGAGGCGGGGGGACTTTGGACTGCATTTTATACAAAAGAAATTGGTCTGTGTTGTCTCTGTTAATGGAAAGGTTTCTGGCAAAAGGGAGATAGGGCATACCTGTAATCATCTTATAGTCATTGCACAAAATGAGACAGTGGAGAATAACTTCCTCAGTTATGTGGATCTGAATCTTCCCTGGAGCAGCTTCATCCTGTGCACCAAGTATGTATCGCAATGCTTGTGGAGAAGGGGATCAAATTAAACATCTGCAGACAACGGATATTCTGAATGTGGCCCAATTTTTAAGTCTTTAGTTTTGCAGTGTAATGTTTTTCAAGTAATTTCGGGAGAGGGGGAGAGGGTTGAATGGGTTTTGCTTAAAAAGGTAAATTCATTTAAAAAAAAAAAAAAAAGTATGGTCTTGCTCCCACTTTGATTATCTAAAGAGTTACAACAGCAAAGATTTCTGCCGTAACCTAATAAAATGGAATCATTATAGGACGTTATCAAATACATTACAGGTAGGGATTTGAGAGAGGGGAGTAGTGCAGGTGCTTTTGCTGAATTAATGGTTGTGTACTTGTGCGTGACTTTGGAACCGAGGAGTGATTGGGCCCTGGTAACACACAAATTCATGCCTGTGCAGGACCATAGCTACAATTCACAGGGCACAAGCGGGAGTAGGGTTGCTTTGATAACTCTGCACTAGCAGCCCTCCTTCTCCTGTCCTTACTTTTTCCAGTTGTCATGCTGTGTCCAGAGCTATTGCAGTAGTTGGTGACTGTATAAATAGACAGCCAGAAGGGAAGAGCCCTCATGGAGCCTTTGTGTCCATAGTGAGGGCTTCAGGCAGTCCAAGGAGGGAGAGTACTAGAGCTGGTGATAACGCATGACCCGAGTTCCCAGATACACGTTTTAGCATAACATTAGGGAATATATTGCAAGGTAAGAAACCACAACGTGACTGTTGTTTTCTGTAGTCTGGTTATCATCCGCAATTACTAGAAGCTTGCATGATTTTTTTTTTTTAAAGCAGCAAGTCCCGGGGGATGTGAAAGAAAGGTCAATAAATAATACAAAGAGAAATGGCTAGGGAAGAGCTGTTGTTAAGTTAAACAGAAAAAAAAAGAAGAGATCCTGAGGACAGATGCTTACTGAAAAAAACCCCAGTGTATTTGCCTTTGTGAAGAAGCTTTTCCCCTTTGTTCCAGCCATTGAAAAGAGCCATTTCAGCCCAGTCGTGCCCTGGGGGGAGGTGGGTAATTCTGGCCCCAAGCAAGTTGTAAATCTCAGAGCAATTTCATAAGAAGGTGTGTTTTACTAGCTGTTTTCATGCAGAGGGCACTGAGGTGGTAGGCACCAATTAATGTAGTAGAAGGTTAATTAGACACACAAAACCATTTAGAGGAACGTGGCATTTCCTGAAGAATTTCCATTTTCATGCCACCTGCTTTCCTGTCCTATCCTTTGGATGTACCTAATAGCTTTTGTGTTTTTCAAGCTCATCCTTTTTCCTATGTCTGTGGATCACCTTTCCTCCCTTCGAAATTCTACTTTAAAGGAAATATGTTGTATAGCCTTATTTGCATGTTTGGTTGAAGGGAAAAATACCAGCTGGAAGCGGGAGCAGGACATACTTACTCTGAGCTGGGGCTGAATATAAGTCTTCAGAAGCATACCACATTAAAACACTCATTTTCTTACAAAGTAGCATTTGATGTGCAGTGAGTACACAAAGTCGCATTAAAATGTGCTTAGGCTCTGTGACTGCAGTATAATGCAGGGAGATGCAACCTGTCTTCTGGTGGAGCAGCATAATTTTAATCAACTCATTAAATACAGTGCCGTTGTCTCAGGTGTGTTTTAGAGCTGGTCCTAGGATCTGTTTCCTATGCCTAGGGGCCAAGTTTCAGGGACCAGTGCTCCCTTGGTTCCTCAAAAGCAGCCTCTGATCTTACTCCCTTCTTCACCTTTCCCCATCTGCCTTTTCTTGTTCATCTTTTGCCATCCTTCGCTATTGTTGCTTAAATAGGGGCCACATCTGGTGATGGTGACTGACTTTTAAAACTCTTTCTAAATATAAAAAGAAGACAAAAGAGGAAGATGGTGCCTTGCTGAGCTAAGAGCTGGAGCCCTCTCTGAGAAGGGAAAGATTTTCTGAGCAGGGACTGATAAAACCATGGTGCTCCCCTAGGCAAAACTTGGTTCCTTTAAAAATAAGTCAGTCACAGCAATCTGAACAAATATGAAAAAATGTAAATTTGCTGATGAGACAAATCTAGAAACAAAGATGATGACAAAGGTCTCTAAAACATGCCACATTTTTGCTAGGCTGCCAAGTGGGGGAGAAAATGGCATTCTAGCAACAAAACAGTGGAGAAGAGGCAATAAACATCTTCAGGATAAGCAGGAGCACACAGAAGAATGCTTCCATCCCCTTTGGGCCACCCACTTTTCTTCACTTTTATTTTCCCTCTGCTTCGTCTTAGTTCTTTCCCCCATCACAGCAAACGGTTTACTTCCCAAACCTCCTTTCTTGTCATTTGCCCTCTCCCTGTCCCTGTACTGCTCCTGTGCTTGCTGACAAGTGAATGTCCTCACAGGTCTTCCAAAGCTCCCTTCCACCAGGTAGTGTTTGCTCCTCAGGTTGACTGATTCAAGTGATATGTGGTGCTGGTTTATATTAAGAAATGAGCCCCTGTTCATTAAACATGCCCTGTCATTGCTAATGAGGTCTCAAATCAACATCTTGGTGACAAATACCTGATGCTGGTCCCTGCCTCAAGCCAACACAAGTGCTTAACCACACTGTGAAACAGGAACTCCTCCTGCTGAAAAATAACTTTTTTCTCTTTTAACCTGGATTACTTTATGCCTGATGCTGCCACCGAGTATTCTTCTATTTACTCCTACTCTCCCAGCAACACTAAGTAGGAAAGAGGAATATATGGCTGACCTCTGCAGGGTGTTAATATTTTATGGGCCATAATCAGCTGAGCTTTTGTGGCTCACAGTGCAATGTCTTAAAGTTTTACTTTCCAGCAGAGGACTATTAACCACCTTGTAGCCACAGTGATGCAAAAGCCAGTAGTTCAGACAGAACCTGCGTCCACCCCTGCTCCAGCTGAGGCACCGCACTTTGTAGACACTGGCTGAAATGAGGGCAGAATGGTTTGGGGTTTGTATTTGGGGGCTTTGTTCCCACTCCCCTGAAGAGGCTGTGGAGATGGTAACCTTCCACTCTGATGGGCAATTGCAGTAACTTCATCCACCTGCATCATCAACTGCAACCATGTGCACCTTCCTGAGGTCTAAGTCTCTGGAGACTTAAATTCAATGCCAGTTCCCTTCCCACATCTTTTGTGTCTATGCCCACAAAATAATGGCTCGCAAATTAGTGTGAGCTTGGTAATGAGCTCGCCCTGGAAAGCTGAGCTGCTGAGCAGCACCTGGCTGAAGGAAGAGCCTCGACAGTGCTGTGGCTTGAGTGCCTGTGGCCAGAAGCAAGATGTGCTCACAAAGCTGGCAGCTTCTAACTGATGCTAACTGGTACTCTCCATCTCAGTACTGTGATATTCACACCCATAATTACAATAACTCTGAAGAATTTCCACTGGATGCCTATAAATCATTTATTATTCAGCAGTGTCATCCTTGAAAATGAGTAGTTGCTGGATTTTGGGGTTTGTGTTTTGACAGTGGATTTATTTTTTCAAATTTATGGATTTACCCTACTTTGATCTAGTGAGAACCAACAACATCTTGTTTGGCTATTAATCACAACCAGCCCACCATGCAAACTGTGACAGGCTGTTTAATCTCAATCTCTTTTATTTTTATGTTTCAATCACCAAAGTCTATAAAAATAAATCAGAGGCGTGCCAGTTCTGCATAGTAAAGCTGAAAGTAACTGGCTGCAGTTCAGGCTCCTGGTGGGGGCTCAAGGGACCATGAATGAAGAGAAAATGAGAAGCCCTGGCTGCAACTGGGAATAGTGTGGGAGACAAATGAGATGTGTAGGGGTAAGGGTGTGCATCTCCCTTCTGTCTGCCTGGAGCGTTTCCTATGGCTCCTGCGAATTCACACGCCTGATCAGTGACATTTACCTAGCACTTTATATATGCCCACTCACCTCAGCTTATGTCCTAAAACTGTATCCAATTTGGTCCTCTAATTAAACCTGCATTTGATGCAGCCTGTGATGCTGTTGCTGGGTTCCAAGAGCACCTGTCCTAGTTTCAGCTGGGATAGAGTTAACTGTCTTCCTAGTAGCTGGTACGGTGCTATGTTTTGAGTTCAGTA
>JANHGO010000043.1:473069-497558 GCA_024606505.1 Aquila spilogaster
TTAGGGTGCTTGCCTTGAAAATTTATTCGTTTTGTAATCTTAGTGTATTTTTTTTCTGTAATCCTTCCCCTGGCTTTGTTCTTTCTTTGTTACCAAGAGAGAAATAGGAAAGAAGAACAGAAACCAAAACAAAAGGAATGAATCTCTCATTTTCTAGTTTTATTAACCAAAAATAAACCACAGGTAGCGGTGACAGAGGTCAGGATCTCACTCCTTCAGCTGTGGTCAGCAGTGTGGCCTTTGTCCAAATCTGTGATACTTACCCAACAGGCTTTTTCCAAAGCCCAATGAAGTTCCCAGTGCAGCTGACAGAACAGTCTCCGTTGACTAGAGTTGGACTCGAGTTGGAATTGCATTGCATTCAGATACAAACAATGGTTCAGACTTTGGATTGTTCTTTTCTTGGGACACGTGTGAGTTGTTCACACAAATAAATTGAGTGATATGAAGAACATCGTGAATTGTGATATGAACAACATGATGAGTTTTTCAAAACGTGAGTGCGTATCTTGTAAGTACGCAGGGAGCAACCACTTCAGAGCTCCATGAATCCTGGGTAGCTTGTGTATCCTGACAATAAAGGAAACAGTGCCTTTTTCTTTTTTTAATATATAAATGCAAAAGATGACGTGAACTAAATTGCTGTCTTCTTGTGATAATAAGCAGGTATGCCAGAAGTGCGGTCAGCTAAGCCAGGCAGGGGGTCCCTGAGCTCCCCAAATCTGTTTTCCTCCCCATTTAGTTTTATAATTATGCTCTCAGATTCTAAACCTCACTTTGCCCCGGCTTGCAAACTGATGTGGTGATGGAGAGGCATCAGTAAATGTTTCCTCTAATCCAGTGCTCTTTCCTTGTCGCTTGTGCTTGGCTGCTGTCAGAGTGCTGGCTGTATGAATCCGCCTCTTTCTTCTCAGTGAGACCTGAATGTTTGGACCTGTGGGATGAAGAGTTGCAACTGAGAAATACACGATACTGGTTAGCGGGGATGGGGGGATGATGATGAGTCTTTAGTATTAGAAGACAAAAGATACTGCAAATACTGTATAAACGTTGTTTTTTTTTTTCATGAGCCCGGAGGTGTGTTTTGTGTCTGTCTCTCTGAGAGCTACATGAAATAGAAAAGCTTCTTACTTCTAATGCATTTTGTTTCTGCGATTGTCCTTCCAGTAAATGAATTGCATGCATAGCATGGGCATACGTAGCTGAGTAGTTGGGGAGGTGTGGCAGAACATATTGTCAAGATGTTTAAAATTATTTAAGAAAGAATAAGGAAACCTCTTTCTTCTTGTGCAGAACACCGTGTTTTCAGCATTTGGGCTGTTAATGGAAAAGAAACATGTCAAGTGATAAACCTAGAAGTGTTATTTCATCCTGAAACAAAACAAAACAAAACAAAAACACAGGCTACATTGTTTTCAGTGATGCTCTGAATTGGAGTATCTTTCTTCATTGATTTGGTTTGAACAAAGGCAATTGAGTCATCAGTTCAGCAGGCGCTTACCAGTGCACAAAGCGTGCTCTGAGACAGATAGATGTTACCCTCTGGTAGATCTTACGCCTGAGAAGTGCAACAACATTTGTTTCTTGTTCTTTGTGTTGAGGTAACACGCGATGTTGGGTTTTCCTGCCTGTTTTGTGTCCTGGCATAGTTTCCCAGAAGCAGCTGCCCAGCAGTGCTGAAAATGTAGATCAAAGCGTGTGGTTAGCCTATCTGACACCCGCATTACTTCTCTTGGTCTTGCACTAGCAGCATGGAACATTAGCTGCTAAATATAAGCGACTGCACATCCTGTCAACAAGCACCTTCCCTTTTTACACACCTGCCATTTCTCTTTTTCTGTTCTTAGGTCCATGTGGGGCATGGAAAGGTTTTCATTTGGTTTGTACTTTGTGTTCTCACTTGGCTGGGCACTCTGCGGGCCCAGGGAGGCTTGACAGAGTTGAGTGATTACCTTTTGCTGTAAAATGAAATAGTGATAACACTGGCTTTTCAGAAAGCAGTTGCTGGCTGCCCGCACAGATATTGTGTGATCTACGACGATGAGATTAGGCTAAAGGAGGAATTCTGTTGGGAGTCCCTAAAATAGAGTTTTGGGAAGCTAAAACCAGCTTGCGTAGATGGCTTGCTCAAATACAGCCAAACGAACTTACAGTTCTGCTAACATGCACAATGTAAGAGAATGGTACCTGGACATGTCTCAGCAATGTGGTTCAGTCTTCAAGCAACAAACCTTCACCTGGAGCGAACTACTTTGATTTCACCCATACGTTTAAATGAACTTAGGAGCTGGCCTGCAGTGTTGATTTATTGTTGACTGGCAGTAGCTTTCAAAAAAGTTTTCCCTCAGTACTTTTCCCCCTTCACTGCCTACACAGCCCTGCCCTGCAGAAAGCTGCTTTAAAAGCTAATTTCAGCTCAGCATGTGCGTGCAGTGTGCGCTGAGCAACGGTGAGTCATGTTCAGCTTGATAAGGAAATGAATGAAAATCCCTACAATGTAAAGAGACTCTGTGTTCCTGTGTCTAGACTACGCATGCTGCGTTGGAAAACTCTAATTTCCAAGTCCCCAAATTGTTTCAGTCAAGTGGACCTTTTTTTCCTGCAAATGTCAAGTAGTTTTCCTGTATTGCAGGATGGTGCTCTGCTAACAAGGAAGTTTCTGACTTTGCTGTTCAGGTCAAAGAGATTTCACATGTTCTATTGCTAACGTACATAAGCCTGAAAAGGAATAATCAGTTGTCCTGGTATCTTAGAGTAGGAAAGAATCTGTCAGGACTTCTACACTGTGTTACAAGTATCCGTATGCTTGTAAGATCTTGGGCCATAGTGCTCTGTGACTTGCAAGAAGATGCTAAACTGGGAAAAACAATGTTGTCCCACTTCCAGCGCTGCAGAAGATGCTTTCAGATTCCAAGCTGAAGATGACAATGTTTAGTGTGAAACTGGTGACAACAAGTACCAGCTGACTTCTGAATTGGGTAAGAGTAATTAAACGCTGTGTATTGGCCTATGCACGCATTGTAACTTCAGCACTTTGCAGGGGATGGCACATTTTTCTTTGATAAACAGCCCAGTACTGACTCAGAACATGCTGAAGCTGTAAGGGACCCTCAGGAAATTTTAGTTTTCAACACAGAAAACCGCCTGTGGTGGTGTTACAGTGGCCTGGGTGCATTGAGCAGATGTGAAAATACTGGGACGTTTCCACAGGCAGTTATGGATAGGTGAGTGACTCAGGAACTGCAGTGCCTTTGTGTTGTTCATTTGGTTTTTCCACAAGTATAATTGTACATAGAGGTTTTAGGAAGCTTTTTTTTTTAATTGCTGTAAGTACTGTTGAAGCCTCATCAGGGAAAAAATGGAATAAGGAATTGAATTAAAATAGGAAAACCTTTGCACTAAAAATAAAGTGATGGGGAAATAGATTTACTGTGTTGTAGAAGGCTTAGAGCTACGTAGTACTTCAGGGCTGGTCTGTCAATAGCTGGGAGCAATCCTGTAGCAGTTCTGTTAGTAAAACTGCGTACCTTCAGAGAAAATGAGAATCCTGTTCCTTAGGCTGTGCCAGAAACACCCAGTGCTCAAACAGTGACCAGTCCTGTACATATCCAGTTCAATGTGAAGGAGCTAGGTGTATTTCCAGCACTGAATGTCTGGAGAGAGGTTGGGGATCTTATGCTTGTCAGTCTGAGTGAGGAAATCCCTTTTGATAACCAAGCTCTGAATCCCTCTGTTAGCCAGCATCAAGAAGTACCACATTCTGGGAGGTGGATGGCAAATGGTCTCCTTGAAGTCATGTTAGGTGATGGGGTGACATTGGACTGATTGAATCAGCCATAAGAGACATGTCTGTTCAGGTTTGCTGGTAGTGTGACACAATGTAGTGTCTGTTTGTGCTGTTATCGATACGAAGGGGACTCACCAAACTGACAGAGGCAGAACTTAAAGGTAAGTGGATGGCCCTCTCCTACAAGAGATAGAGGTAGCGGGGCAGACGGTTGGATGTTTCTTGCTTAAAAAGGTGAATTCATCAAACAGAAATACTGTCCGGCTCTCACATTGGTTATCCAGACAACTGCAAAGGCAAAGGATTCTGCCATAGAAGTTCATCAATGAAATTATTACAGGATGTCAGCAGGTAAATCCCAGCTAGGGATCAGAGCGCGGGGAGCAGCCTGGTGCTGCTGATCTAATGGCCGATTTGTGGGTGAGTGGAGTGCAGGAGCGCCTGGGACCTGCTCACACACGGCCTGTGGGGGAGCTTCCAGCAGCAGGGTTCACTTTTTCCAGTAGTCCCGCTGCATCTGGAGCCATTTGCATTAGTGACTTTCAAGAGATGACCACAAGGAAAGAGCCCTCATGGAGCTTTCGTCTTCCTAGTTAAGCCTTAAGGCGGGCAGATGTGAGAGTCCGGAGCAGGTAACAGCACGTGGCCACCGTCCCCAGATGTATGTATTAGCATCACGTTAGGGAGTACATTGCAAGCTGAGAAACCACAACGTGACTTCTGCTTCCTGCAGTCTGGTCATCATCCGCAATTACTAGAATCTTGCGTGATTTTTAAAGAAGCAGTCCCCACGAGCTGTGAGAAAAACGTCATTAAATAATGTTCTGAGAGAAACAGTTAGGGCAGAACTGGGTTACATTAAATGGAAGGGGCAAAAAAAAAGCTCCTGAGGACAAAAGCTTACTGCAAAAAGTGCATTTGAACTGTGAAGAAGCATTTCTCCTTTGACTCACACGTGGCAAAATAGGAGGGAAAGAGCCATGTGCTGTGGGGAGGTGGGTAAGCGCTGTGCCTTCCTGCCAGGCTGGCCCTGCATGGGACATCAGTCCCACAGCATCCTCATAGGAGGAGCTTCTTAATAGCTGTTTTCGTATGGGAGCTCTGGGGGGGGCAGGCACCAGCTGATGGTTTGAAAGTTAATTAGACATGCGGAATCATACAGAGAATCATGGCAGTCTTGGAAGAATTTCCATTTTAGTGCTGCTCCCTTTCTTGCCCTGTCCATACACCGAACAGCCTCCATGTTCTTCAAGCTCATCCTTTTTCCTGCATCTCTGGAGCACCTTTCCTCCCTTTGAAATGCTGCGTCAGCCTTATTTGCACGTTTGGTTGACAGGAAAAATACCACCTGAAAGCGTGAGCAGGACGCATTTACTCTAAATGGAATGTGAGTCTTCAGAAGCACGCCACACTAAAACGCTCCTTGTCTCGCAAAGTGGGGCTGTTTTGACAGCGTCTGAAGTGCAGTGTGCACACAAATCCACGCTCAGATGTGCTGAGAGTGAGTGCAGTGCAGGGAGATGCAGCCTGCCTGCTTTTGTCGGCTCTGTACACGCAGGGCCAGCGCCTCAGGTGTGTTCCACAGCTGATCCAGTGCTCTGCTTGCTACACGTGGTTGGGGGCTGACTTTCGGGGACCAGTGCTCCTTGCCTTCCTCCAAAGCAGCCTCATATGTTGCTGATGGTCATTTCCCCACCTACTTGTTCTTGTTTGCCCTTCTGCCATTGCCCGAACAGGGGCCGTGTGTGGTGATAGTGTTAGTCAAAATCATTCTAAATATAGAAAGAAGACAAGAAGTTGCCTTGCTGAGCTAAGAACTGGCATCCTCTCTGAGAAGGGAAGGATGCTCTGTGCAGGGCCTGGTGCTCCCCCAGGCACACCTGGGTCCCCCCCAAAATACGCACGTAGCAGCAATCCCAGCAAATGCCATAAAAAAAGTGAAATTTGCTGATGAGACAAATCTGGAAACAAAGATGATGACGAAGTCCACTGGAACGTGCCACATCCTTGCTGTGTTGCCAAGCAGGGAAGAAAATAGCATTCTAACAGCAAAACAGCAAAGAAGATGTGATAACGGCATGCCACTCGTGGGGCTGCCAGCTGAGGTGCAGGTAGGTGCAGCACACTGGGGCTTTATTCCACTGCCATGGTGATGGCAGGAGCCCAGCCTGCTCCAGCTATTTCAGCATGGGCATCTTCAAAGCATCTGGAGCTTTCAATTCAGTGCCAGTTTCTTTCCTACATCTTGTGTGTCCGCACCCACAAAATAATTGCTTGCAAATTGGTACGAGCCCGCTAACGAGCTCATCCTGGAATAGCGTGCTGCTCTGCAGTGCCTGCTGAACAAAGTGCCTTGGCAGAGAGTACCTGCGGCCAAAAGCAAGGTCTGCTGACAAAGCTGGCAGCTCCTAACTGGCGCTAACTGGTACTCCCCATCTCTGCACTGCCTTATTCACAGTAACTGATTACAGTAACTGAAGAACTTCCACTGGATGCCTATAAATCTATTATTCAGCAGTGCCATCCTTGAAAATGAGTAATTGCTGGAGTTTTGGTGTTGCATTATGACACTGGTTTTATTTTTTCATATTTATGGGTTTATCCTACTTTGATCTAGTGAGAACCAACAACATGTTGTTGGGATATTAATCACAGCCATCCTGCCACGCAAACCCTGACAGCCTGTTTAAGCTCAATCTCCTTTATTTTTATGTTTCCATCACCAGTGTCTATAAAAATACACGATAGCCATGCCAGCTCTGCGCAGCAAAGCTGAAAGCAGCTGCCTGTCCGCGGGCCCAACGTGTTAATCCTTGAAGCCTTGTGGCTGTGCCACTACAAAGCGTGGCTGACATCAGAGAACTCTGCCACCCCCCGGGGGGCTCAGAGATGGGGCAGTGCCACCGCAGCGTGCCACAGGCGTCCTGTGCCCGTGGAAGCCCGCTGCCCAGCCCTGTGCATGGGAGCGGGTCACTCAGCTCTTGGGTGTTGCTGCTCGCTGTAAAACGGGACCTGAGCAGGGCACTGCCAGCAATCCCAGCAGTGATTCCCAGTAAACGCCAACAGTCCTTAGGTTTAATTACCTCCGTTAGCGCTTTCTTTAATGGCAAATTTAGCAGAGTTCTGCAGGAGCATCAGATACACTGGAAAGAAAAACAAGAGCTGGCAGCGAGCAGGCTGATAGCGACAATTAAAAAGCGCGAAGCTTTGTTTTGCATTATCCTCCTAAAAGAGTTTTCTGTATGCGCTATACGTAATGAAACACTAATTCAAAATGCAATTTAGTTGGAATTTACTTTCAGCAGACTAGAATAAATGAATGCTGTCGTTCATAATCAGGGCTGGGATTCGGGCTGCGCTGATTCTGTAACGTTCTTAGCATTTACAGAAAGAATGTGCTGATCCTCAGGTCCTTGGGCTCAGTGCTGCGGTGTCGTGGCCGTGCGTCCCTTTGTGCCCCAGGGCTCTCGCAGGGAGCTTTCAGTTCACTGCTACACTGAAGTTGGAATAAGATCTGTAAAGCCCTGCTGTAATCGCAAACCATCTGTATCCTTCCTGCGAGCACTGCGAGCTGCATGTTTAATAATGATTTTGAAAGATCTAATTGCCTGTTACTAAGAAATGCATCGGTCTAATGCTGGTTTGATTCATGCAGAGCGTGGCGAGCTGTGCGGGCTGCTGGCAGCGATAACAGCCTGAGCACCGGGAGGAAACAGCCACGCCGAGCCCTGTGGTTCAGGTTAAAATAATGGGTTTGTTTTCTGAAACAGGGGGAAACGGAGGAATTTCCCTTCCTTGTGTTTTCACAGTTTGAAACCACATCCCAGCTGCTTAGAAATCAAGTGGTAAAATTCCTATTGACCTCTCTTTAGACCTATTTTTCCTTTGTCAAATATGACTTTTTATTCCATGGATTTACAGGGATTTCTCTTTTGTTTTTACATGTTCCTCATTGTGAGGCGTATGCTTTCAGGCTGAGCTGCAGCTGGAGCTCCTCAGCCAGTTTCTCTTCCAGGGTTCCCCTATACTCAGACACCCTGATCACAGCATTGTGTGCTGCAGTTTCACACTGCTCTTAGGGACTGCATTTACTACCATTTCAAACAAAAATACATCAACAAAAACTCAGAGGAATTCTCTCTGCAGTGCCTGTGTAACAGCCCCTCACTGATCTGCCTGTGGCACGCATCCCCTCAGGTTCTGTTTTGGACCGTCAGCCTTTCCTGGCGTGTCGTAGAATCACGGCACTGTTTGAGTTGGAAGGGACCCCTAAAGGCCATCTGGTCCCATTCCCCTGCAATGAGCGGGGACACCTTCAGCTCCATCCGGTGCTCAGAGCCCATCCAGCCTGACCTGAATTTCTCCTGAAACGGAGTGTCCACCACCTCTGGGCAACCTGTGCCAGCGCCTCACTGCCCTTAGTGTAAAGATCTTCTTCCTTATGTCCTATCTAAATATCTCCTCCTTTACTTTGAAACCCCTTCCCCTTGTCCTATCGCACAGGCTCCACTAAAGAGTCTGTCCCCGTCCTTCTTATAGCCCCTTTGCGTCCTGGCAGGCAACTCTCAGGTGTCCCCAGAGCCTCCCCTCCTCCAGCAGAGGTATGGCTGCTAAGTGGGCTTTTGGGTGCTTGGTGAGGAGGAAAGGTCTCCTTTCTCCCCTCAGCGATATGAGTTTGTTGTACTGAACAAGCAGAAGGGGGAATGTATGGTCAAAAGAGAAGAAATTGCTGGCAGGTAAATGAATGGAGCAGTTCACTGTTTTACGAAGATGCACCGTGCCATTTCCTCCTTAGGGCTGGCTCTAAGTAGACATCTACTTTTGAAACTGCGGGATTAAAGCAATCCTTCTCTTTAGGGTAAACTTGAACTGAACGGATGCATTTGTTTCTAAAATAAATACTAAATATTCACAACCTTGTGGTGAACTGTTAGACATGAGATTTGGTTTCCCCTGTGTTATCATCTTCTCCACTGCTAATAATGCACGTTCTTATCTCTCCTCAAAGCCACGCTATTGAAATTGATCTGTACCACCACATGTATCTCATGTCAGCATCAGACAAGCCATGCAGCGCAGGCAGTGCATCTTTCATTGGGGTTCCCCACAACCTATCATACTGCCGGGTCTTTTTGTAGGAGTAGTGGTATCTCTCCAGCAAGCTACGCCAAAGAGAGCAGATTCGTTTCACCGGTTGTCACATGAGTTGACCAAGGTTGAGCACAAATCTGTTCCGCTTTGCTGGTGTGCTCTGTAATCATAAGCTAGGACAAAAAGCTTTTTTGTTAGGTAGATTTTTCAGTGAATTCAACTATTCAAAGCATTTTCTAGGAGGAAGTGTTTGATTATCAGATAACTTGAAAAAAGTATATTGTTTTTAGGCAGCATCTCAGGAAACAAAAAAAATCGTGTTGGTGACGGCACAAAGGCTGAAGGCTGGTGCAAGCAAATCGTGCTCCCAATAGCAAAGCACCCCCAGAGAAAGGGCGTGTGTCAAAGTGCTGTTGTAGTAGAAACTATCTCAGTCTGCATCGGTTTCCTGTACTAAAAAACCAACACGAGAGGCCCCAGGGCACAGTGCTGCCTTCCTCTGAGGCTGTCACCGCAGGGCGCTGGGGACCTGTAATAAATCTACAGCAGCACCTGAGTTTGTCTGGATAAAGTTTAGCAGTCTTGAGCAGGGTCTGTGTGATAGGACGAGGGGAAATGGTTCCAAACTAAAAGAGGGGAGATTCAGGTTAGACATGAGGGAGAAGTTCTTTACACTAAGGGTGGTGAGGCACTGGCACAGGTCACCCAGAGAGGTGGTGGTGCCCGATCCCTGGAGACACACAGGGTGAGGCTGGATGGGCTCTGAGCACCTGATGGAGCTGTGTGTGTCCCTGTTATTGCAGCGGAGTGGGACCAGATGGCCATTAGGGGTCCCTTCCAACTTAAATGATTCTATGGTTCTAAAATGTATAGGGACCTTAGTCTCATTCTCTTTCTTCATCTTCTGTCATTGCTTGTAATGAAGCAGAGCTTCCAAAGCTGAAGACAGAGAAGTCACTGGCAGTATTTGTCAAAGCAGCTGTAAGCTTACGTCTGCCCTTTGTCCTAAAGTCTGTTTTTCTGAGTACAGCTTGCTTCTGTGCAGAGGGGCTAGCACAGGGATTAAGCACCACCTAAATCCTACTTATGCCTTCACATTAGTGCACAAATAAGATTTAAGCTGCTAATAGTCCATTCCTAGCTCTCTGTACAGAGCCAAATTTCATATGCTGGCCATGATGAAAACAGAGAGTTGTAGAATCATAGAATCATTAAAGTTGGAAAAGACTTCTAAGATCGTCTAGTCCAACCATCCAGCTACCACCAACATTGCCCACTAAACCATGTCCCTTGGTACCACATCTACATGTTTCTTGAGCACCTCCAGGGACAGTGGCACCATAATCTCCCTGGGCAGCCCATTCCAGAGCCCGACCACTCTTTTGGAGCTTTTCCTAACACCCAACCTGAACCTCCCCTGGTGCAACTTGAGGCCATCCCCTCTCATCCTATTGCTGTTAGGTGGGAGAAGAGGTCAACCCCCACCTCACCACAGTACTGAGGTGTGGCCTCACCAGAGCTGAGTGCTGGGGACGATCACCTCCCCGTCCTGCTGTTCGCACTGTTGCTGATACAAGCCAGGATGCCATTGGCTTTCTTGGCCACCTGGGCACACTGCTGGCTCATCGACCAGTATCCCCAGATCCATTTCCTCTGTACAGTCTTCTGGCCACTCTGCCCCAGCCCTATAGCATTGCCTGTAGTTGCTGGGCCCAAAGTGCAGGAACCGGCACTTGGTCTTGCTGAACTCCATCCCATTGGCCCCAGAGCAGAGATTCAGCACAGTGAACACCATTGTGGTGACAGCAGCCAAGTCCAAACAGGGACTAAATTTAAGTGAAATGCGGCTGAAAAATGTAACAGCCGCAGTATGGGGTACCCTGACGGCAGACAGCTCGGGCTGCAGCTCACAGCCTGCCCGCAGCCTGGCACACGTGGCCTGCTGAGGAGCTGCCTCCATCTGCCCCACCTTGAGCGGACAGAGGGGACGGGCACTTTGGGCAGGTGAGGCTCTTCTTTGATTAGCTGCTTACCCAGGAGCAGCTGCCTATTTCTGAGTTGTCTACCATCCCCCTTCTGCACTTAACTAAACTGCTGTCTGGCACTATTCCTTTTTTAATGGAGAATCACAGATTAAGGAGTTGGAGCCAAAATGATTTTGTCGCACGAGGCATTCATTAACAAGTCAATTAGGTGTACTTAATATCATGCCAGCGCAGTTTTCAGTGCGAGTGCTCTTCTATTAATTTTCCTATCCTCCCAAAATGTAGCATTATGCCAGCGGAGAGAAGGGTTGGCAAAGGCAAATCAAAAACGTGGGAGCTGCCAAGTGCAAGGAAAAAAGGAAGCGACAATGCAAGCAGGCACAGTGAGCATTCAGTTATTAGTTCTCATCCCTAGAAATGGGATGGGCTTTGACAGGTGCCTAATGCAGGAGATAATGAGGGTGAGGAGTAGCACGCAGTAATGGCTGGAAAGTCGTGGTGCTCCAGGAATGAGCTGACTCCAGTACCAACTAGTTCACCCTTTCCGAGCTTTGCTGTGAGCGTGTGGGGCTTTCTGCTAAGGCTGAGCAACACGAGGCTCCGCCAGGTGAGTGCATTGAGGAGCCTGGTATTAGCCCGTGTGTGTATATCCCACCACCCTTTGCTAAATGAACAAATCGATGACGTCGCAGAGCATCCAGCAGTCGCATTTGAATACACCACTCAGATAAATCCATTGCACGAAGTGAAGAAGGCAAAAGGTTAAAGTTAAGATGGCTTAATGCGATGATGTGTTGTAATAAGCCATTTAAAACCACACCGGGGGACTGCAGCACTGCCACAAACACTGAGCGTTCACCCCAAAACCATCTTTATTTGTAGAACTGGGCAGCGGGCAGCTCCTGGGCTGTGGAAATAGATGGATTTAGTCACAGCTCTGTTAGTTGAGGATCTGACCATGTACCTTCGTTTGATCTTTCAGCATGAGATAATTTCTGCCCCTCTCAAGCCCCAGCTAATCAGGGATTTACATTGTGACTTCAGCTGTTTTGAGGTTCGCAGGAGCCCGGTGCTGCTGCTCTGTTTCATGGCACTGTTTCCTTGCAGCAAAGCTTATCTCATAGAAATTGCTAACCGATGTGATAGTATCACATCATTACAACACGGGTGCTGCCTCCCCTGGCAGTGCTGCCCGTCTCTCATCAGATTTCCCTTGTTCTTCAACTGCAAATAGCTCTTTAGTTCATTTTCTCTCTTTAGTTAATTTCCCCCAATTTCCATCAGCACAGAGACAACCAGACACTATATTATTATTGCAATTACCTCTGTATTTTTGCCTGAGAGATCATTTTGTGTTGGATTTGTGGCATAGTAGCGTTTCTTCCCTGATTTCCAAAGTCAGTGCTAGGCGTGGTATAATAATGTTTTACAATACGTCTGTAATGGAGTAATCACATGGAAGCAGCACGCTGACACGTTCCCATTTTCTTAGAGATGTCCTCCTGTTGCTGTTTTGAAGGGATAAAGCAAATCCAATGTGCCTCTCATGAAAGTGTCTACAGCAGATGCTGGTATCACATGGGTTCAATCCTCTTCTTCATT
The DNA here is from genome assembly GCA_024606505.1 of Aquila spilogaster. NCBI lineage: Eukaryota > Metazoa > Chordata > Aves > Accipitriformes > Accipitridae > Aquila > Aquila spilogaster. The sequence continues at coordinate 485,535 of JANHGO010000043.1, forward strand.
ACGCAGATCCAAATCCCCAGGACTCGCTTGACCCGGGGCTTTGCACACCCATGTGTGCCGGCTTTGGGATGCAAATGGTGGCCGGTGCTGGGCCTGGGTGGGTCTGTCCAGAGGTGGAATGGATTCCACTAAGGGAACAGCTGCTTTCTGAAGTCAGGAGGGGTTACCTGACATTAGAGTAAGTTGTAGGTAGATAAAACCAGGACCCATAGCAGTGAGTGTCAGGGCCAAAGTGCTGGCTCAATGGCAAATGCTATTGCTCTGCTTTTCCCTCAGGCCAAGGGTCTGCATGCTGGCAGTGAAGTAGGAATGAAGCGTCTGTAGGCAACACGGCACTGTCACAACCTTAGGGTTGGGTTATTTTCATATGGATTATCTACAGAAACTCAGGCTGGACACAAAATTTCAAGGTGTATTGGCTCAAAAGGCCAGAGAGCTGATCTGTTCTCTAGAAGTAAAGAAGTAGTAATAACAAGATGGACATTTCTTGTCAGCTGGTGTCAGAATGATTTATGGAGTGATGGACAGTAGTCCCTGATGTGACAGGATGACAGCTTTCCTAGATATGACCATTATAAAAGTGCTCTGCAACTGAATTTCAGTGGAAGAGCGAGGTTGCTGGGGGTCATCTGTGTTTGCTTTAGAAAAATAATGTTGTTTAGAGAGGTGTCTGTGTTTGTATGAAGAACTGCATTTGTGGAGGAGGATATTGGCCCGTCACTTTTTAGGATTCGTGGTGTCCTCATTTCTAATTCAAGGCAACTCAAAAAATACTTTCAATTTCAGTAGCAAACATATGAAAGTGGGCATTAACGCATCTAAAGTGGCACTCAAACACACTGAAATTGGAATCCAGGGCAACACGCAGTGAATGACGGGGCTGTTCCTGCAGGAACAGTGGTACATGTCACCATGGGAGCACGGTGGTGCAGGGCTGTGAGTGCCTCCGTCAAGGCTTTAGCACCCCGGCTTGCACAGGGCAGGGCTGATGCTCCCAGGAAAATGCTGAGCCAGGGAGAGAAGGGATTCGCTTAGCTGGAAAGCTAATGGCAGTGAGACCATGTGAGTAAGGACTCTCCAGGGCTGTTTTTATCACTGGCAGAATAAGCCTCGGTCACCCCCTCCACATGTGTGCCATCATTCTAACATCACACCGCGTGCACTCAGCTCAGGTCCTTTAAAAATAAACCCCAGAACGGCATCCTCTAGCAAATTGCAAAAGAGCAGGGAAGGGATGACTCAGTTCTTCATCACTCGGCTTTTATGTAACCTGCAGCTCCAGGAAGCTTTGTGTACCCATGTGGACTTCCATGCAGTTCAGGAGCTCTTCTGTTCTCTGCCCCAGCGTACGAACCATAGCACGGCACGTGGTTTCTAACTTCTTCAGTATACCAGAGCTCTGAGTTTTGCTGGAGATGAAAAGTGAAATTTTAGACTCTGTACCAACCGCTGAGTGCTTCTGTGGGACCCAGCAGAGGCATCTCCAGTGCGTCCTCAGAGACCTCTGACTCAGTGACATATTTGGTATGTGTTATTCATGTTGTCCATCGCACTCATTTGCCCACAGCAACTGGAATAATAGTTTCAGCCCGTGCCAAAAGTACTGCGTTCTCACAAGGGGGAAAAAGAAAGGTCTAAAGAAAGAAACACAGATATGTGTATGGATAGAGCTGATGCACTGAAGGGCTTTTGGAAGGTTAGCAAGCTCCTGAGCACAGTGCTCTCATGCCTGATATAAATCAAGCCCGTACCAGGCAGATGCAGCCATCTAGAAAGAAGGGACTTAAACTGTTTGGTGTCTGCTGGGAGGGGAGGGAACCTGAAAGGCTCTGCTTCTTATCCCAGCTCCCTTGTGCTCTCCATGTGCAAGGAAGATGGGGATGTGTGAAATGGAAAACGGTTTTAAAATGAGTTCTGAGGTGGTTCTACTCTTTTAAGGGCCCTTTTCTGAATTCTCATGTTAAAAACAGAAACACAAAAGTCAACAACCCCCAGGATGACATACTGGGTAATACAAATACATCAGGGCAACTTCTGTACGCATGTTCGGGTCCCATTGTGTTACTGCACTGCATGGGAACAAAGAGCCTTTGCCCAGAAGGGTTTGTATTCTGCATGGACAAGATAGCAAATTAGAAGGCAACTGGGGACAAAGGGAGGCACATAAGTCTTTGTCTCTTGCCATTTCCCCGATACTGTCGTGTTATTTAAGGACTAGAAGCTTGACAGCCAGAGCTCCATCCAAGTGGTACCAAGCGACCCTTCCAGGGTTAGGCAACAGCGTGGGGCTGAGTCACACGTGCCTCACAAAGAACGTTCTTCTTCTGTCCACGACAAAAATCTGGAGCTTGAGGTTAAAGCAAGGGGGAATGTAGATCAAACGTACATTCATTCACTCTGTGGCGACATAAACACTGGGGTTTGTTTTGCTTTGTTTTCTAAGGAAGAAAGAAAAAGGAAAGAGGAGGAGATGAAGCTGGCTGGAGCCCCTGGTGCTCAGCTGAGCGCTTGGGGCAGGCTGCACCCCCACCTGAAAGCACGGCGCAGCTGTGCTCTGTTCTGAGGGTGTGCTGAGCCTCACCCGAGCACCGCTCCAATATTCCACATTCACCCAGAGCTTTCCCGGCCTCCATCCCCGGGACTTGAGGCATTTCTGGCTCGAGGGAAGCGATCCCCTGGGGCTGAGCATCCCCTGGGGCTGGCTGAGCACAGGGAGCACGGCGAAGGCAGAGCCAGCCTGAAGGAGAACAGAGGGGGCGGATCAGAGAAGATGATGACAGGACACTTTTATTTATAGCCCGACTGAGGCAGTGAGAAGGAGCTGTCGGTGTGTGAAAGGGGAGGGACGTCGCACTCCCCCTCCCCAGCCCTCTGTGCAGCTCAGGTAGCCAAGTGCCATGCCTTGCTTCTAAGTGCCATTTGCTCCTTCTTCCTGCTCCTCGTACACTCTTTTTTTTTAATCCTCATTCTCCTCCTGCCTGCCAATGGTGTTTTACTGCACCGATTTGGAAATGAGCTCCTTAATCCCTCACATTGTTAAGAGAATGATGGTGACTTCACTTCCCACTTCACAGAGAGCAGGAGAAAAATGATTGCTGCGCTACAATGCGATGCTTGCTGAATAAAGGCCAGATCCAACACCTGTCAGCTAGAATTTCTCGATCTGTGTTGGATGGGGAGACCGAGGCTTTCTCAGCTCTTCTGCTGCTTTCTGATAAGGTTGCTGATATCTAAAACTGGTACAATGCTCACAGGAAAAGCCATGGATGACGGCTGCTAAGGTGAGGCACTGTGCAGAGCAAGTAGGGCTTTGCACAGAGATAACCTGTCCCTGCCTGTGAACCTAAGGAAACCGCTGGGAAATGTAAGGAACTGGAGCTGCTGTGCTGCAGATGTCCCAGCTGCTGGAGCGACGACACATCTCGTTGTAAGGAAGGCAGGGGTTTTGTAAGAGACAGGGAATTGTCCTCGTTTACTCATTCTTTTCACCTCCAATTGAATCTACTGCCAATTGAAATTCCCAACCTGCAGCTATAGATAAGTTTCCAGATAACTATGGCAGCAGTAGCAGGGGAGCAGTGATGGATCTTACACACCTAATAGCGGCAAATAGAATGGTTAGAAAGGAACTTTGTCATTAGCGCCTTCATCCCGTGCAGCTGCATGATGGTGCCCCTGGGGACTCTGCTCCCTCTGGGAGGCAGCCAGACACCGGCCTCTGTCTTCACTGATTCCTCCCCTTCGTTCCCTGTGAACGTGCTGGAGCACAGCAGCACCTCGGAGCATCCCCAGCCTCGTGGGCAGAATGGAGTTCCAGGGCGGCCTTTTGAAGCAGAGGTGAGATGCGTGTCTGTTGTGGCACTCTGGCTATGGGACGCGCTGGTTCACGGCACTATTTCTAGCAGCTTCGTGTGCGATCGTGGTACTGATTTCCCCCAGTGCGGCTCTGAACAAAGCAGCGCTCAGAACAGGCGCAGGAGCCAATATTAGAGTGTGCAGCTCCGGGTGGGAAGGTGTGTGCAGCAGCGTGAGCCAGAGAGGAAATGGGTGGGAGGGAAGGGATCCTTGGGGGACAATCCTGGGCGAGTGAAAGCACCTGGGGGTACTGAGCAGGCAGGCTGCAAGCTGCGGGTGAATCGGATGCAGGCACGGGGTCTGGTTTGTTGTTTGTTCCAGCATTCGTCACTGGGTGGTACGTATGGTTTGGGTTGGCTGCACTTCTGGGTTTGGAAGGCAGTGTTTGCCTGTCTGTAAGCAGGAGAACCAGACAGCTCTCCCTGCAGCCTCCAGGAGTCTCTGGCTCTGCAATGCCTTCTGCTCAACCACAGCTCTGTTTGGCGACACTGGGGTCAGAGTTAGAGCAGAAGGAAGGAAAGGATAAGTGTAAGGATTTGCCGAACTCCTGGGGGTGTTGGGTTTTGTTGCTAGTGCTAAGTGTATGACAAAATAAGGCAACTTAGGCCTTTTTGCTTTAAAAACCTTACTCGTACCTCGCTGGGACTTCCACATCAGAACTGTCTTTGTTTTGGATATGGGAGGCTGAGATGGCAGGATGGAAACACCATTACTGACCGTGTGAGCAAAGTTATCACATGGAGTTTCCTTTAAGCCCCGTTTCTTGTAGTTTTTCAAGTAAGTACAGCAAACAAGTGCTGCAGGACCCCGTGGGTGTGCAGAGTGCCTGCAGTGCTCTTCCCTCTGTTGAAAACCTTGCAAACCTCCTGTGTCTCTCTTGCTGGTTCCAGTTGTGCTCCCTGCCAGCCCAGGGCTCCGGGGGAGCTGGCCTGAGCACACAGCTCCCACAGAACACAGAACTTTATCTATTTCTCCTTTGTTTTGCTGTAGTGAATTAGTTAAACCCAAGAAAGCTCTTCTGGGAGAAATACTCGCATTATGTTCTACTTGGCTTTAAAGTAAAATACGAAATCATCTTGTTCCCTTCAGTTTATTGTTTCCTGCAGATGTAGAACAGCCTCTTACAGAATATCTATGCTGGAGCTGGAGGGAATTTGCTCTTCGCTGTTTAAAAACCAAGCAAGCACAAAGTACCACCATATTTATGCGCTTAATCTAGATGCCACGCTCCTTTTTGAAGCTGCATTGTGAATTTGTATTTGTATGAATGCGTGTGCATCTGTCCCTACAGAAAACTCTTTTTTATCCATTTCAAATTGTATTTTGAGCACATAGGAGGGAATCTGTTACTCGTATAGACGCTAAAATTACAAAAACAAGCTGCCTGCTTACAGGTGCGATGGAGGTTGAACCTCCTGGCCCGGAGAAGCCTTGCTGTAAGGGCTCTGCTTGTCTGCTATGGAACAGGCAGTTCCCAGCCCGGGTGGTGGTTCATTCCTGGTGGAAATGCACAGCTAATGGTGGTAACTATGTTGAAAAATAGTATTTTGTAGCTGAGAATTTGCTCTATCAAACAATGTTATCGAGCTCTTTGTATCTGCTGTGCTTCCCATGGCTGGCCCTGCACAGGCCCAGCTGGTCGGGGCTGAGTGCGTGGAGGGGGCTGAACTTTGCTGCTGCTACAGCTGATGGAGCTCTCGCAGTCATTTTTCTGCAGGAAAGCAAAACCAACAACACATAAATATTTCCTCAAGGGATGAATGCATAGCACTTTCTTCGATCGCTTTTCCAATACAAGGAGGAGAGACGCCCTGCAATTCCTCTGCTGCTTTCTCATCTGGTGAGATGCCGCCTTCCCTGAATTTTTTATTTCATCCTATGCACCCTCTCTATTTTTAGGTTATGCTTTTCTTTCATTACTCTGCAGTTTCCCAGCTTTTCTTTTCCTAAATAAGAAGGTGAATTTAAAAGAACGAAACACCGCTAAACTCCACTGGGTCTAGGACTGATCGAGTAACCTGGGATTTGTAGCAAATTATTGTTTCTGCTTGAATTTCCTAACTTCAGTGGCAGCAACGCGTCCAGTACTTCTCCCAACTCCTTCAGATTAATGATTGCTCCCTTCCAAGCAGCAAGGTTAAATATAAGCTAATTTAGGGATGAGGAGAGATGAGGGTCTCAGACTGTGATCATAATTCTTGAGATGAAGCCACTGTGCCAGTCAACAATTCTCCCTTCTAATGTGTGTCTACATGGGGAAAGAAAGATGAATGTGTCACGTGGGCTGTACACGCTTTTTAAATGGAAGATTCATCATTTTGTCTGGATAGCCTGAAATGTGTCCAGGCCTCGGTGCTTTTAGGACATGTTCACTTACTGCTCAATCATGAGCAGTCTCCAAAGGTAGAGCACAATTGTACTGCTTTTGCACTTAAAGTTGGATATTAAAAGACAACCAAAAGTGATGTGTTCCAGTAATCAGACAGCTGACTGTGCTCAGAAAACAGTCTTGCGATTATCATAGAGGAACAGAGTAAAAGCTATTTGTAATCCAATTTAAAATGATGCAAACCATTTCCATTAAAGATGAAAAATTGTGCATGGGAATGCTTCTCTCACTTTCTCATTTTCTCATCTTCCTCTCCCTCATTTAAATAGTTACCAATCGGGTGTCCTTTCTTTGGTGTCAGTTAAGGCGCAGAGACAGTTAACAAAGAGTGAATGACATATTCTGGATTACAGTTTTCACTGGAAAGGCTTTTGTACCACCTCAAGAACACGGCACATATTCAGAGTTTCACAAAGCTCACCTGTCTGGGGAAGCCCCCATGAGCAGCAGCAGCAGCAGCAGCAGCAGCAGCAGCAGCAGCAGCAGCACACTGCTGAACCAGTGCTTTTCAAATTCAAGAAAATATTTTTATATTTGTTTGTGTACTTTGCTACTCAACCAGCTCCAGCTGGCACTGACCTCTATAGCAGCATGCCTGGCCTGCACCCCAGTGTAAGAACAGAATGGGCAAACCATGCACAACTTCACGTATTTACTCCTCCTTTTCTCTGTCTTCGTGGCCAGTTCTGGCTTTCTGACAACAGCAGCATTAAGCATTTCACAGTTTAGAGAGATACCTAGTGCGGACGAGCCATTCCTGCTGGTTTACCAGGATGGCCTGTCTGAATTTGCAGGGGAAAAATGGAGACAAGTACATTTCTCATTTTATTATTTGATCTTAATTGCTTTAATATATATGAATAAGTATAGGCACACGTAAGTTTTTATATACTTTCTCCCAGTTTTTCAGGTCGGTAGTGTTGAAGAACCTGTGGGTGTCCAATGTGATTGCAATCAAGAACACCATGATAGAAATAGGTGAGTCTGCGGCTGTTCTGCTTGAAACTCAGTAACGTTTTCCTGGAGGCTGTGGGCAAGCTTCTCCAAAGACATTTTTTGCCTCATTCACATTATAATATTTCATTCATGCCTCTGTTATGGCTTGCAGATGACATTATATTGCTTGATATCAGCACATTCCCATTTGACTCTGAGGGTAGCAAGAATCAGTTTGGGCAGCTGTGATCAAAGGGCCAAAGAAACTTGCTGACCATGCATAAGGGATCTCATATGGCTGCTGCCTGATGAATAACTTGAGTTTTCTCCTGACTAACAAGTCAGATCTATTCCTGCAATGCCTCCACTCCACACTCTAGCTGAGAACTGGGAAACGCTTAGGGCTTCCTGACAGCCAAGAACTCACTGTTTGCAAGGAGGGCTTTAGCCCAGTGTGAGCGCTTGTAAGGCCTGGAACGCCTGGAGTTTCCTAGATCAAGGCTGGGATTTCATATAGGGCAGTGGGGCTGCAGGACACCTTGGGGGTTCCGTGCTGGCCAAGGTGAAGCCCCTCCTTTATTTACTGCCAAGGAGTTGCTCCTACCTTCTGCTGTGCCTGCTGTGTGTTTGAGAATGGGGCTGCTGGCGAGCTGGAGCTGAGGCCAGCAATTTGGAATAAGCCAAAGTAAGCTGTTTTGGTGATGGCTCTTGGAGATGAAATATTTAATGTGAACTGCACACCTGGCAGGCTTCTATCAGAAAGTCTGCTGCTCTTCTTGGTTTTTTTTCTCTAGAAAGAAGGTATTTCTCAGTTGAATCAGACCGGCTCCAGACCATCTCGTTTAATAGGCCTTGAGAATATAATTTAATCCACAGGTAATTCTAACAAACAGCGCACATCAGTAACAGAGGAGGTTTTTGCTTCGGGCAAAATATTTAAGCAACAGCTCTTCTGCTCATGCTGTTACATGGTAGGCCCTAACAAACGGTTATTACAGAGAACTGCCTGCATAAAGCTGCCTGCATCACGTGAAACCACCTTGTACAGAGTAATAAACAGAGAGTGAGTGGATGAGCAGATCCGCTCGACTCCCTCCAGCCACCAGCATACGGACAGCTTGCACTTCCACGAGTTGCTGATGTTTCTCTTCACAACTTGTGTCGGGAATATATTTTCTTCATGGCCGTACTCATTAAAAATAAGCACCTGGGGTTTTGCAGGGAGCCAGGGTACAGGGCCTGAGCGGATCCACTGAGGTAAAGGCACTAATTATGGGAGGTAAGTCAGCAGGGCTTGAAGCGCTGCCAGATCACACAATGTGTTTTGGAGGGCTGTAACTGCAGGGGTTGGTTTGCGGTCGGAAAATAAAATTAGCATAAATATCCTAATAATTACTTGCCTTGTCTGTGAAATCAGATTGACAAGTCCTGTGGGGAGAAATAACCCCTTAATGAGCCTTCGCGGAGGTGCTGACTGCTGCGCTTGTTCTCGCTGGTGTAACCGTGAGCTTTCGGGCGCGCATTGTGTCTGTCCTGGCTATTTTCGTTTGTGAGAGAAAAAACAGGATGTAGAAGCATGCGTTTATTTTCAGCTTTAGCAAAATAGGTGCGTTCAGGAATACATCTCGTACCTTTGCTTAGAACCCCCCTTGGTGAAAAACGCTGTGCGTGGGGAAGATGCCCAGGCTCCGATTCAGTGGCAAACTGCAGCCAAGCTCTTGCTGACTTCAACCATTTCTTCACCGATATATAATAGGAGCGAGATTTGCCCGCTTCTCGGGGGTAGTTTAAAAATCATCGCTTGAGCATTGAGTATATTTGTGAAGCCGTCCGCGTTCTCCTCCTTTTGTGCTTTGAGAGAGACCGTCTCGCTGCGCAGAGAAGGTGAGGACCCTCCATAAGAGCTGGCTGTGCCGTGGGCACGGATACCCTGTGGCCCCAGGATGTTCTGTCCCTTTCCTGAGGAGGGAAGGGGTCATCCTCTCCAAGAAACGACCCCTCTTCCCCTGACAGGAGAGTTCTGCTGCGCACCGATGGTGCCAAGTGCTGGGAGATGTGTTTTTGCAAAAAGCCGCTTTTGTTTCAAATCTGCAGCTCCGATTTTCGCAGCAGATCTCCTTTCCAAGAGCTCCAGGTCTTAAGCGGAGAGGAAAATCCCACTGCTTGCTCACGTTGTTATTGCTCCGTATAATCCCTCTACTCAGTGCCACGCAGCGTCTTTTCCTCTACAGCAGTTTCTGCTTTCCGGAACTGTTTTCACATTTGGATCTTAAATGTAAGAACAAAACAAAACGGTTGTTAGAGCCCTGTCAGCCTGACAGGTGCCCCAGGGAACACCACGCGGTTCGGACTCTTTAAGTCAGCGGCTCCCGCTACGAATTCAGCTCCTTTCCAAACTCTGAGAGAACGCAAACAGTTCTCTCCTTGGAAGCGTCCATGTCCCAGAGGCTGGCAATGGGAGAACCCGACATCTGCCCGTTTCTTCTTACACACGCTTTTCTTTATTTGAATGAGCCGCTTGCTTTCTGTTTCCTCTTCCCCAGTTCCGCCAAGAACTCTTTGTTCCCCATTACCCTGTGTGTGTCTGTTCCAACACTGCTCCTCCTAGAACTATCTCCAGCACCTCAGCTGCCGCTGTTTGAGTGGAGAGGTGAAGGCTCACAGCTCCGGAGGTTGGCTTGCAGTGCACTCGTGCACATTCGCAGCAGGGCTCAGGGCTGCTGAACCCCGCGGTGCTTTGCGCTCTGCATGTTCGTAATGTGGGGATTTGCATGTTTTTACCATTTATTTTGTTTTCTGATTCCTAGACTGAACAAACAATGCAAATGGAGAAATGGAATTATCTTTATTTGTTTTCTATTATGATTTTAAGAAACAGAGCCAGGAAAGAAAGTGTGACATACACCAGATTACCACGGCATTGCTCCAAATCCCAAACCAAACACGAACTTGCGAGGCCATGTCTGCTAAACTGTGACTGCGTTGATTAGCGCTGAACAATACTGCTGTGTTCTTCCCATCCTAAATATCCCATCCTGAAAGCCCTTCTATGAAAATCCAGGTTGAAAATACCAACCAGCTATTCCCTATGTCCGGGCCTGTTGGCTCCTTTACACATCTCCCGACTACTTTTGAGATATTCCTTAATTCCATTTGTAAACACCATAGAATCAGTGCATCAGTGAGGTTGGAAGAGACCTCTAAGATCATCTCGTCCAACTGCCCACCTACCTCCAACTAGAGACCTCCTTTCGGCACGGGCATGCACTGATGCAGAAGCACCGTGGGGACGGGAACACCTACTATAACCCAACCGATGGTCTCACTGCCGTTTCAAAGGGTCAGCTTCTTCCTTCAGGAATCTAATTGCTGAGCCCGAGGAGGGCTTCCAGCAATAACATCTGTGCAGGTGTTATCTGATTAGAACAGGAACCCGTAGCTGAGAGCTACTGCCCTTTAGAGTCACCGCATAACCAGCGCAGCTGCTCAAGGCTCCTAGCAGGTGGACAAACCGGGCTTTGACAGCTCTGCAATGAGGGGCTGATGCACAGCCAGCAGGAGAGGTGCAGGAAGGAAGGAGGAGGTGGGCGGGCTGCCTGCAGGAGGGGATCTGGGGGTCAGCCCCGGGCTGCTGGGGGGCCCACAGCTCAGCCGCAGCAGTGTGGCTGTGGGACTGTTGCTTCAGCAGCCCCGTGCCCTTGGAGCGCCTTGAGCCAGCCCTAATAACTGGGATTAGAAGGAAGACGGTGCCTTAGGGCAGCTTAGTGAAATCCAGCAGCTAACAGCCCCTGCACCAGCAGTGTCTGGCTGGGGCTGCATGGCTCCACTGCTGCTGACGGCCAAGTGAGGGGTGCAGCGTGGAAAATAGCACTTCAGCATCCAAGCCGTCTTCATTTTTGAGACACGCTGTTTTCTTCCTTCTCTCTCACCTTATCTCTTGTAGTTGTTCCCACTGTTCAGATCTGTACTAAATTCAAAGCATATCTGTGCTGGAGGAGTGGCTCTAAAAGTGAAATCACATCGCTGGTGTTCAGAGGCCGATGGCAGCACCTTACCTGGGGAAAATTCTCTTTTGTTACAGCTGGACTTCAGTAAGGACTGCAGAAATCATGTCAGCATAACTGCCCACCCTCCCTATTGCAATCAGCAGCCAGAGCTCTGCCCAGGGCAGGCCCACGCCTCATGCCTGTGGCACAGCTGTGTTCACTATTAGCACGGCAGGCGTAGCGGTGACGGCCTAAGGGAAAGGCATATCTGTGCTTCTTTGTGCTCTGCACTCCTCTGGCTGAACGGGCACCCCACTCCCGGGAGTACCTTGCGTAGCTCTGTGGCAGCGGCTGGCGGCAGCCCCCCAGCCATCTCCGAGTGCTGCTGAGCCCCAGCCTCACTGCGTGGTGCTGGATAACAAGTGGCTGCGGGTGATGGGAGCGGGATGTCACAGGTGGTGCTGCAGTGAGGGCGGTGAGCACAAGGTGTCCGTGTTGCCGAGCAGCCGCTGTCCCACCCAGCTGCAGGCGGGACGGTGATGCCTCCAGCGCTCCTTCACATCGTCTCTCTACCTGCTCGAGTTTAGTTTCACATCCTATTGCAAAAAGCCGCAACTTCGAAGACCAAGCGCCGCACGTACGCGAGCACGCAGCTCTGCGGCGTAACAGCGGGACAAGCCAACAGCGGGACGTGCCAAACCCCGAGCCGAGCCGCCGGTAACCGGCAGAGGGATGCGGCTGTCATCCCGGGGGGTCAACCCGCGGGCAGGGGCTGGGGCAGCGCTCCGGCAGCCGCCTCCATCCGCCTCCTCCTCCTCCCGCTCCGAGCCCGGCGGGGGCCGGCGGGGCGGGGCGGGG
>JANHGO010000043.1:497658-507837 GCA_024606505.1 Aquila spilogaster
CTGAACTCAAAACATAGCACCGTACCAGCTACTAGGAAGACAGTTAACTCTATCCCAGCTGAAACTAGGACAGTAGGGAATTATGTTCTCAGCTTTAACTTGCTAAGTTAAATGACAGCAACAAGTCAAATGCTTCTCACAACTCTTCAGATTATGTTTATTCCCTTTTATGCAGTTATTTTAAAGATAAGCTAATTTAGCAGATAGGGATCTCAGCCTGTGATCATCATCCATCCGAAGACAAAGCCACTGTGTCAGTCAGTAGTTCTTTCCCTTCCAATTTCTGTTGGGCCAGCACCTCAGGAGATAACATATGGTAGCACGAGGTACCATCTATTTTGCTGGCTAAAGAATACACAGGGGTTTTTTCTGTGTCCAGCAGCTACAACACAATTTTCCTTCCAGCTGCATTGATCATGTGATAGTCCATTGTGGTACTTGTGTCAATAGTGTTATGATGAGACACCACAGTGAACTAACTCCTACACAGATCAATGCACATAGGGGTAATTTTTAGCAGAACACAGCCCACAGTACAACACAGCTTAGTAAACAGATGCAGAAATTAGAAAGTGGACTTTGGATTCTCAAAGATTTGTGATCTTGGCATCAGCAATTTTAGGCACTATTTTTTTGGATTTAAGTTCTCATTCTCTGCTGATTTGGAGTCAGGTTTCTGAATTCCAGCAAGCTTGATTATTTATAATTTTTTTTTCCAGCTTATTACTTACTACATTCCTGATTTAGGAGAATCATGATTTATGGTTCACCCGTGTGAACCCAAATGATTAATTTGTAGGAAAGTATGAACACGTACGGTGTTTCCACATACTTCACTGCCATAACGGCTCAGTCTATAGACAGCAAGTACTCGGTGACAAGAAACTCTGGCTGCGGTGGGAAATGTGCCATCGCTTTTACTGAGTGCAGGATCTCAGTACATAAAACTTCAGCTTTGTCATTCCTGTGTCTGCAGAAGGAAAGATGAATGTGCTACTTCAGCTGTACATGGCTTTTAAATGGAAAGTTTATTGTTTTGACGGGTAGCCTGAAATGTGTCCAGTTCATGGTATTTTTAGGACATATTCACTTACTGCTCAGCTGTGAACACAGTCTCCAAAGATGTGACAGAATTGTATTGCTTTTTCACTTAATGCTGGATATTAAATACTAAAGCAAAACACACAACCAAGAAATGATGTGTTCTAGTAACCAGATAGCTGACTGTGCTTAGAAAGCTCTCTTGCAATTTTAATATATCATAGGGTAAAAGCTATTTGTAATTAATTTAAACTGATGTAAGTAATTTCCGTTAAAGATCACAAATTGTACATGGGCATGTTTGTCTCCCTTTCTCATCTTTTTCTCCCTCCTTTCAAGAGTTGCTAGAGCTAGTCTCATTGGTTGCTAATAAGATACCTTTTTTGTCAGTTAAGCTGCAATGACTGTTAACGGCATACTCTAGATTACAATTTTTACTGGAAAAGCTTTTGTACAACTTCAAGAACACTGCGCATATTTACAGGCACCGTCACAAAGCTCTGCTGTCTGGGGAAACCCTCGCCATCAGGAGTAGGAGCATTCTGCATGCTTCGGCCAGCTGAAGTCTGTGCTCTTCATATTCAGGTAAATATTTTTATATTTGTTTGTGTACTTTGTTACTCAACCAGCTCCAGCTGGCATTGACGTCTGTAGCAGAGTGTGGTTGGCCTGACCCCAGTGTAGGAAAGGAAATGACAAACCGTGCATAATTTCACATCTTCATTTCTCCTTTTCTCTGTCTTTGTGGCCAAGTGAGCGGGATCCTCCACTCTATGGGGCTGGAGCAGTTTTACACATCTGTGTACTACATAGCTGTGTTGTCTGTTTTCCTTAATTACTATGGAGCACTGTGCTCATTAACTTGTGCATTGACACTCATTTTCTTCATTACTGCTGTCATCTGAAATTAAACTTTTCCTCCTTCCTGCCAATTCTGTCATTTTGACAACAGCAGCATTATTTCTTAACCATTTCAGAGCCCTGAGAGATGCCCAGCAGGAATTAGTCATTCCTTCTGGCTAACCAGTTTAACAGGATGGCCTGGCTGCCTTTTGTGGGAAAAAAAGTTCAGCACACAAGTTCAGTTTTCATTTTATTGTTTGATTTTCTTAACTTACTTTTTATGTATTATCTAATTCTGTTCACTCTTTTCTCTCTCATGTGCTGCTATCCTTCCAATGTTTAGGTTGGAAGCATCTGAGATCCTGTGGGTGTCTGGCAGGGGACTGAAGCCACGAAGACCACACTAGATAAAGGTGAGTCTTCTAACACTGCTTCCCTTGAAACTCAAGAACAATCTCCTGGAGGCTATGGGCAAGTTTTTCCAGAGACCTTTTTTTCCTTTTTCAGCTTTTAACATTTCATTCATGCCTGTGATATCACTTGCAGGTCCACTCTTGGTATTATTGCTCTGGTATTAGCACGTTGCTGTCTGACTGTTGGGGTAGCAGGGATCGGTTTCGTCAGCTGTGATCAGAGGGCAAAAGGAACCAGCTGACCATGCACAGGGAGTCTTGTAGTGCTGCTAACGAGTGAATAACTTGAGCTGTCTCCTCTCAAACAGGTTAGATCTCCTAGCATTGCCTCCACACACTTATTTGAGAATGGAGCTGTTGGAGGGCTGTAGCCAAAGCCCAGCAATTCTCCATAAGCTCAAGTAAGCCATGATCACTTGCAGCATGAAATATTTTCCGTAAACCGTACACCTGGCAGACTTGGGTCAGAAAGACTGCTGTGCTTCTTGTCTTTTTTATTAGGGGGAAGTTATTTCTTGCTTGAATCAGATGGACTTGAGACCACCTCACTTAATAGCCCTTGTTAATATAATTCAATATGTAGGTAATTCTAAAAACAATGCACATCAGTAATAGCACAGGTTTCCGCTTCAGGCCAAATATTTAAGCTATAGTTCTTCTGTTCATGCTATTACAGGGTAGTCTCTAACAAACAGTTATTACAGAAAACTGCCTGCATAAAGCGTAACTATTTTATACAGAGTAATAAACACAGCGCAAGTAGATCCACTTGACTTACTCTAGCCACCAGCAAATGTATGGCTTGCACTTTCAGAAGTTGCTGATGTCTCTCTTCATAACTTCTCTCAGGAATATATTTTCTTCATAGCTGTACTCATTAAAAATAAGCACCTGAGGTTTCACGGAGACTCAAGGTACAAAGACTGAGTGGATACAATGAAGTAAAAGGTACTAATTACAGGAGGGAAGTCAGCAGGGTTTGGAGTGCTGCCAGATCACACAATGTGTTTTGGATAACTGTAACTCCAGGGGTTAGTTTGTGGTGGGAAAATAAAATTAACATAAATATCCTAATAATTACTTTCCTTGTCTGTGAAATCAGATTGACAAGTCCTGTGGGGGGAAATAACTCCTTTAACAAGCCTTTGAAAAGGTGATGACTGCTGTGCTTGTTCTTGTTGGTATAAATTGGAACTTTCAGGAGTACATTGTGTCTGTCCTCGCTACTTCTTGTTTTCAAGAGAAAAAACAGGACATAGAAGTGTGCATTTATTTTCAGTTTAAGCAAAATAAGTACATTCAGGAATATACTTCATGCCTTTGCTCAGAATCCATCTCAGTGGAAAATGTCACAATTGGGTAAGATGTACAGCCTCAAACTCAACTGCAGTCGGAACCCAAGCTCTTGCTGGCTTCAATATTCTTTCATTCATGCGTGATAGGAATGAACTTTGCCCATCTTCTTGGGGATAATTTAAAAATTATCACTTGAACCTCGAGTTTATTTGTGGACCTGTCAGCATTCTCCTCTTTATATGCTTTAAAACTGGCCATCCCACTGCTGCTGATAACGTTATGAACCTATATAAATCCTGTCTGTGGCATCGGACTCAGTATCCTGTCACCCTCACGTAATGTGTCCCATAACTTCTCCATCTTAAACTCTCTACGTTTACCCACATTGTCACAGCCCTGAGGCTGGACTTGCAGCTCTGAGGAAGAAGGGCCCTGGTGATGGGGGCTGGAAAAGCAGAAACCCAAGCTCAATTCTGAATACTGAGTACAAGTTGTCATTGAGCATGGTCACTGTGATTTTTCTGCCTCTTTTTGGCGAGTCCACAAGGAAGGAAGGGTCATCCTCTCCGAGAAACGAATTCCTCCCCCCCAACATGGTGAATCCTGCTACTTTTTGATAATGCCTGGAGATGTGCTTCTGCAGAAAGCTGCTTCTGTCTAAAACTAGTGGAGCTCTGATTTTCACAGCAGATCTGCTTTCCAAGAGCTCTAGGTGTTAAGCGGAGAGGAAAGTCCCCCTGCTTACTCACATTTTTATTCTGCCATACAGTCCCTGTACTTAATGCCTCACAGCAACTTTTCTTTGAAAGTGGCTCCTGATTTTTTGGAACTGTTTTCACATTCAGATCTTAACTATAAGAATAAAAAAAAAAGAAAAACAACCTTATTTGTTAGAGCAAGGCTCAGTCTGAACAGTACCCCAATAGCTGAATGTCCCATATTTGGGGGTGTTCATATCAAGGACACCTAATGTGAACCTAGCTCAGTTCCAAATCCTGTGGGAATGCAAACAGTTTTCTGCTTTGAAATGTCCATCTTCCAGGGGGTGGGGGTGAGGGAACCTGAAATTTATCCTTTTCTTCTTCAGGTTCTCTCTGCTGGATTCCTCCCCGGCCTTGGTGTCCCTGGGTCTCCTATCTATTCTCCAGGTATTGCCCTCCTCGGCTTTGCGGTTTAGCTCTTCCTCAGATAACGGCCATCAGCTCCCAACAGGTGTAACCCACTGGTTGGGAGCCTTTGCTGTTTTCTTATTCCTCGTTGAGGCACCATCGCATCCCCTGCAACCTGCTGTCAGACACTTTTTCATGGACTGTCCTCTGACTTCTCTGTCCTTCTGGAAGCCTGGAAGTGTCACACATGCACACTTTTTACTTTTTTTTTTTTAATGAGCCACTTGCTTTCTGTCTCTCCTTTCCCAGTTCCTCCCATCATTCTTTATTACTTATTTCCCGTTAGTTTATGTGTATTAATTCTGATACTGTGCCTCTTAAAAACATCTCTACCAGCTCAAAAGCTGGTATTTGAGCTTAAATGGGGATTGCGAAAGCTCAGCAAACCCGAGGCTGCTTTGCAGCATGCTCTCGCGCATTTGTAGCAGGGCCCAGGGCTGTCAAACCCCATGGTGTGATGCAGTGTGCATGTTTGTAATGTAGGGATTTGCATGTTTTTACCATTTATTTTGTTTTCTTATTCCTATAATCAGCACAAACAATTTAAATGGGGAAACAGAATTATCATTATTTGCTTTCCATTATAATGCTAAGAAATTAAGCTGGAGAAGAAAGTGTGACATATGCCAGATTACCACAGGCACCAAATCCCAAACCAAACATGAATTTGTAAGGCCATGTCTGCTTAACTGTAACTGTGCTGATTAGCTCCGAACAATGCTGGGGGAGATAGTTTGCGTGCGAGTGTACACAGCAACATTTTATCCTGTATTGAAGACATAAATGGTTGTTCTCAGAATGTTTGTTTTTCGAAGCTATTGGCAAAACGGTATGTATATTGATGCCACTTGGCCTGTCGCACTGTATTTATTCATTTCTATTACAGAGGGAACAAAAGTGTTCCCACTTCAAATTAGCTTAACATTTTCAGACTCTGATGGGATAAACATAGCTGCGTCTTGCTGTATATTTCTATATTGTGGCACTGCACTATACTTAGTACAAGAAAATAGTTCCTGAGCTATGACCCCATGCTGAATCCACCACCTCCCTAACATCTGGCCACATCTCATGGGGGAAAAAGTGTAGGGTCACTAGACAAAAGGAAAACACACTGGGTTTTTTGCAGCATGTGAGCAGGTCACTCGTTATCCAGCCACGAGCTGTCACTGCATAAGCACAGCAGAGCTCTGCGTCATTGATAGCCCAAGAGAGTTGGTGGAGGAGCCAAAATGGAGTTTGGCATGGGCGTGCAGCTTGCCCCTGGCAGAAATGACTCTCTGGGTCCCTGTGTGCAGTATTCCTCACTCCAGACCAGATGATTGGTTTCCCCCACTCTGTGGAGTTCCCATCATGGCTCCTCCCTGCTGCGCAAAGCAGCCCTTTATTCCCACCTTTAATCGCTTTTTTTCATTTGTGCAAGGTCCTTTCCTGTTGTGCCATAGCTGTTCGAGATCTTTTGAGAAGAGATTTTGCTGAAAGCCCTTTTATGAAAAGCCACGTAGAAAATACCAACTAGATTCTCCCTATCTTCTGGCCTGTTGACTCCTTTAAACATCTCCAGAGGATTTTTGATATAACTTACTTCTGTTCATAAAACCCGTGTTGACTTTTCCCTAGTATATTAAATGTATTAATGTGTTCACTGACCTTATTTGCTAAAACATTTTCTGTTAGCGTGGCTGGTACACATTTCAGACTTACCAACCAGTAGTTTCTGAGGTCTCATTTGGAAGAAATCCTTTTAAAAAAGCTGGTGCCGCATTTCCTCTATTTCAGACCTTGGGTAATCAAGAAGATTTTATGTGAGAGGTTATGCACCATCATTAAAAATTAATTTGGTGATTTCTTCTTGAGTTTCTTTTGCACTCTTGCTGAATGCCACCTGCTCTTGTGCTTTGTCTGCGTGTTCCCCAGCATCCTCTGCCAACACACAGACCATCTTGTGCATCCCCTCAAAGAGGGACTCTGGCTTTCCTGTCTGCTTTCCTCCAGGGTAAGCAAAGAATTAATTTAGCCTTTCCGATATGACCTTGTCTTCCCTAAGTGTTTCTTTCAGATCCTGATCAAGGACCCCAGCGGTTCTCTGACAGACAGGCTTCCTGCCTGTAGGGCATCCAAAGACAAATTTACGATTCGTTTTGATGCTTTTTGCAAACTGCTCTTCCACTCTTTGCCCTGCTTCTTGTGCCTTTCACATTTAATCTGCCAGATTTTCTACTTTCCTCATTTGGGTGCATCTTCAGATTATTTTCAGAGGGGTACATCCTTGCTTCTAACAACCTTTTCTCTCTGCTGCTCGGTCCCGCCAGCTTTTCCCTTCTGATCCTTCTCAAGTCCTCGCTGACAAGCAGGTGTGTCCTGTGCCTCCAGCCCGCTGGCCACCAACAGTCTCTGGTCTGTCTGGGAGGAATTGACTCTCTCGGCTCTTTCTTGGGGGCTGTTTTCTAACATGGTTCTTTTACCTGGTTCCCCTTTCTGAGGTCAGTACAATGGTGGTGAATTGTCTGGCTCCTGCTGCTCTTGCGAAGAGGTTGAATCTAGAGTATGTCTGTAACACAGAGGCTCAAAGGTGATGGTCTGAGGTCGATGGGGTGCTCTGGGCCATTTCTCCTCTGGAAGGTTCCTTCAACAGCTGCTCCATGCAGCAGTCCTTGATTGCATCTGAAAACGCCATCTCCCAGGCAGACCTTGAGCCACGCAGGGGTGGCTGAATCCGTCAGTAACTTGTAGCTGAAAGAAAAGGGGAGCACTTCAGGCTGCAGTTTCACAAAGCCTGGGTCGGGCTAACAGGCCCCTGCTAAGGCAAGAGGAAAGAGGCTGCTTTCCCCCTCTGGTTTTGCTGGGTTAGGAGGTTTTGCTGGCAGACTTTGCTGTCAGAGCCAGGCACTGATGTCAGACAAGGGTGGGGGTGAAACCTATACCTGGGAGGAGGGTGAAGAGAAGCTGGGGGGGCAGAGTGAAACCACCTCCTTTGGGCAGCAGCACGGCATTGATTCAGGAGCATCCTGGGGATGCGAACAGTTTCTTAAAACCCAACAGGTTATTTCACTGTCACTTCTAAGGGTCTAGTTTTTCTTTCAGGAATCTAATTGCTGAGCCTGAGGACTTTTAGCAATAACATCTATGCATGTGTTATCTGATTAAACAGAAACCTGTGGCTGAGAGCTCCTATTCTTCTTCTCAAGAGTTATTAATAAGCAACATGGCCCGCTCAAGGTGTCTAGGCAATGTAGGCAAAACCAAGTTTTGCTGCCTGGGGGCTGAGGGGCTGATGCTCAGCTGGAGCCAGAGAGCTCCTGCAGCTCAGAGGGGGTAAGGAGGAGGTGGCAGCCGGGCTGGCAGCAGGGAGGGAGAGAGCCAGAGATCAGCTTGCTGCTGCCAGGGGCTGGAAAGCTGCCACCGCCGGGCTCTGGAGCGTGTCCCTGCCCTGCAGCCAGCCCGCTAAGCAGGCAGCACTGCCATGGGGACTGTCGCCTCAGCAGTCTTGTGCCCTTGGCATGCCTTGAGCCAGCCCTAATAGCTGGGATTAGAAGAAAGACAGTGCCTTAGGGCAGCTTAGCGAAATCCAACAGTTAAACAGTCCCTACGCAAAAGGCAACAAGTGTCTAGTTGGGGTTGCACAGCTTCCCCCGATGCTGAAGGTGAAATAAGGGGTCCAGCAGGGGAAAACTGGGCTGCAGCATGGAAACTTTCATCATTTTTAAGATGCACTCTCTGTTCTCTCCCTTCTCTCTCAACTTTTTTTTCCTTGTGTTTGTTCCCACTATACCGATAAGATTTTTTTTTTTTACTAAATTCAAAGCGTATTTGTGTGGGAAGGAGGGGTGGCTTTAAAAATGAAATCATGTTGCCATTGCTTATGATGGCAGATGACAGCATCTTACTTGGGTAAAGTTCCCTTTTATTACAGCTGGATTTTAAGTAAGGATTGTAGCCATTGGGTGAATGGAATTGGCCACCTTCTCCATTACAATCATCAGGAAGACTTCCACATATGGCAAGCACTAAGCCATCCCCACAGCTTTCCCACACAAGCACTCGCCCTGAAGCCAGGGAGATGAGTTACCCCCGGGAGGTTACAGCCAGCTCCAGGGCTGCCCTTTGCCCATGGTGCTCCAGGGCAGGCTAAGTGAAACCACCTCTGTTGGGTTGTGCTTCCCATTACAAACAAAAACTAAATGTTGACATGAAGTGAGTGGGATTCAGATGCTGCTTCTGAACTTGCTTCTGTAAGTGCCTGTAAGAAGAAATTTGACTTGCAACACAGTTGTATTCAACTTTAATTGTATAATAACGGTTGCAGTAACAATGGCTTAAGGAAAAAAATCACTTATCCGTCTTTGGTATTCCTCTGGCTTCACAGACATGAGGGACTTGATTTGCGGGAGCTATAGTTCCTCATTGACTTAAATTAGATTTATGAGTATTTGGCATTACTGAAAATACAGACCTAATTTGTAAGCTGCAGCATTTTCAAAAATGCCGTTCTTTTGCTCTAATGTGACCACGTATTACTTTTAAATTATGTTTTAGTTGTAGGGATGGAAATTGCAGTCCTTTATATCTGCACTATTTCTATGGACTCCCTGCCAAATAAGCTCACAGGAAAGAGTGCTATGTTCAGTAGCACAGAGTAGCTGTGTCACCACTACCCATGGGTGCCACCCTGCTCCATTTGATGTTGCCAGAAGAGCCTTAGGAGATTTTTTTCAGTTTATTTGACTTTGGTGCATCTTGGAATTTCATCCCTCCAATCTGCTCCTGCAGACTTTTTTTCTTCTAATTCCATGAGAAAAAAATAACGAGGGGGTAAAACAAGCAGAGTGAGTGTTAATAGCCGCAGTGCTTAGTGTGGGCCCCAGCCCATATGCTCAGCACCAACAAGCAGAGCTCCTTCAGAAGAGCCTGCTGTTCCTCCTCTTGCTTTTCCTGGACACACAGTGCAAACCACTGAAGTACTTTTCTGAACCTGCCGCCAGTGTCAGCAAATCAATGATCTCACCGAACACCGCTGAGACCCAAACTCATTCGTTTGAGGTAATGCTGCTAGGGTAGTAAGTGAGTGTGGGTGATATGGCCAGGATGTTGTAGGCACAATATTACACACGAACTGTAAGGCGCTTGGGTTTCACGGAATAGCCTGTGCGTGTTGGTGTGTGCCATCCAGCTCCCAGGTAGGAAGGTGATGGATCTCGGCACTCTCCAGTGAGTTTAGTTTCAGTTCCCAGTGAAAATAAACGCAACTTTGAAGACCGTAATGCTGCATGTGTACGAGAGATGCAGCTCCGGGCATATAACGGCACAGTGAGCGGTAGGCAGCATGTTTGGGATGAGAACGTCTGCGTCCTTGTAGAAGGTCAGAGACCTCTGTGGTTGTGTGGCTGAGGAGGGGAGCGTGCCAGGGTCTGGTCCTT
>JANHGO010000043.1:507896-536452 GCA_024606505.1 Aquila spilogaster
GACAGGGCCCGAGCCCGAGCTGGGCAGGCGGTGGCAGGGAGGACACCCAAGGCCTTGCCCCGGCAGCAGGACTTCCCCCAGGTTCCATTTGCCCCCGGGCCAGAAAGCCTCCGGTTTGTACAGCGGCCCGGCCCGCTCTCTGAGGTCGGGCGTTTGCTCTGCAGGGGACAGGGGTCCTGGGTGGGAGAAGGGAAGGAGAGAGAAGCTGTCCCCTCGGCCAGGGCGGGAGCTGCGCCTCCCGGAGCAAGGGCCGGGCTGGCAGAGGGAGACGCGCGGGGCCTCCCGCCGCTCCTTACGCTCCAGGAGTGATGTGTCTTTCTGCCCTGTTTTCTTTGCAGAATGAGCTTCCCAGAGCCTTTCGGTTTATCAGGCTTGTCGTACGGAGCACCTGGGGAAAGTCAGGCTACACCTGCATTTCTCGAGTGCAGGTTCATGGGAATACAATGGGAAAGAACGCCATCGGCCAGGCATGAGACGACCTTCTACTGTAAAAATAAAAAATGAAAAAACCGAGAAGAAATCCCCGGAGCAGAGGACTGCGGCTGTTAGTCTGGGGGAGAGCGATGTCCTTCCACGGGCCCTCTCAAAGGCCACACGGGGTCTAGACATAGCCGGGCGGGACAGCGGCGGCCCCCGCGGATACACAGGTACGAGCGCGGCCCCGGCTCCGTGGCGTCCCGCAGCGTTCCTCGCACAAGTTCCCCCCTGCGCCTCGCCGGGAGGGGGGGATGCCAGCGGGGGCAGCGCCGGACCCCTGGCAGGGTGCGGGACCCCCACCCCGCGTAGGGATGCGGGATACCCGGAGCAGAGATGTCGCGGGACCCCCCCGGCCAGGGTTGCGTTACCCCCCCCCCCCCCCCCCATCTCCAGGCAGGGCAACCTCCCCGTCACCCTCTGTGCCGGCTCCGGGGCCGGTCCCTGCGGCCGCGGAGGGCGGGGGGGGCACCTCGCCCTCACCCTCAAGTTCTCGGGGACACGACGCCGCGGGGCGAGCGTCCCAGAGCCGCCCCCACGGCATGGGAGGGGGCTTGGCGGGGTCCTGGCGGCCTCGAAACGGCTCCGCCGGGGCTGCGTTCCGGGTGGCGAGCGGGGAACGACGGCTCCTGCGGGGAGAGGCTGCGGTGCCGGCCCCGGGGGTGCGGGGTCAGGCAGGCCGAGGGCCGCCCCGGGCACCCCCAGGGATGGGTGTCCGAGCAGGGCTTCATACAGCGGCCCCCAGCGCGGAGCCACCCCGGCGGTCACCCCAGCTGCCTCCGGAGGTGGCTGCTGGAGCCCCGGCAGCAATTTGAGGAAAGAGCCCCGCCTGGGGTGTCCTGCGCTGGAGGGCCTGGCCGGGCGGCAGCTTGCTGCCCGGGCCTCGGCGGGGCTTTAATTGCTCTTAAATGGGAAGCACTGGGCTTAATTTATGGGAGTGGGGAGTTGGCTCACTTGAGCGAACGCGGGGTGCTGCGGGGGCGAGCGACGGGCGGCTGCGAGGGCTGGGCGAACGGGAAATCGAGTATATACTCGTCGAGAGGGAAGGGGACAGCACGCATCTTCTCGCAGCCTGTTGGAAGCTGCTGGTCCTCAAAGAGACTTCATCTCTGGGCAAATGTAAATTGACTGGGTGGAAAATGAAGCTATCCGTGTCCTGATGGAATAGGCTAATACACTGAGGAGTGGAACGAGAAACCAATCAAAGCTTTTTTGCTTCCTTTTCTCTCTCTTCCCCCTCAGTTTTGTTACTCAATTTGATCGCATAGATCGTAACATCCTTTGCAAACCTCTTTGAGTGGAGTGGCCCCGATTAGCAAGATGATAACGGGTGTCTGGCCCTGACCCGGGTGGGGTGTGCCCGCTGCATGGGGGCTGGAGCCTCTGCGGGTGCCCGGGTCCAGGCCAGCGAGCTCAGAAGCCTGGGAGCGAGGGGAGGTGGAAGGAGCCTGCGGGAGCTTGGCTAGAGCTGCTCACCCAGGTTTCTCCCTGCTGTGCTGCAGATCGCAGGGTAGGCAGGGCTTTTCCCTGGCTTCAGTGCAAGCAGAGCCAAGCGCTCCCGAAATTCAGGGGCCTCCTTCGCAGCCTGTCCCCATGTATCCCCACGATTTAATTTGCTCATGCGGTTCTAACAGACTTTATCAATGACCTGATTTTGTTGTGCTGATAGAAATGAGCAAACGCGTTTGGGCTAACAGGGTAGCAATGCTTTAAATTGCATCTGCTGAATGTGCTTAACTGTGCATTTAATTTGAATTTAATAGAGCAGTTCCTTTTAAAAATGTGAAACAAGTTCTGGAAACCTACTTAGAGAATTAAGGCAAACAGAAGTGTAGACCCTGTTGCTGTGGTTTGATGCTAATGTTACTAATTATTGACTTTTTTCTTTTGTAAAATCATGTATATTTGGCTGCTTTTATTTGTTCTGTTAAATTGTCTTCTGGGGCTGGGTTTGCCCACAATTAAGGTGAGGTTTGGAAGCAGCACGTCCCGTGTCAGAGTCAGCCTTTCTGTTCCTGCCTAGGCTAATCTTGCCCTATGTAGGTCTGTGGCAAAACTCCCAGAAATGTGGGATCCACCAAAAAAATTTGCCACTCAGACTAGAAATCCACCCTCAGTTAATCCCTCAGGTATCTACAAACCTGACTTCTCTCAGCCATGTCTCCAACCAGAACAACAAACACCATTTTTTCCAAACCAACTACACCAAAACCGTGGAGCAGGAGTTCTCAGTAAGGTGCTGAAGTGGGGTAAAAAGGGACTCTGCAGGATCAGAGCATGGCTGTGTCTGCACGTAGCAGCTCCATCTGTTGTAGGACCAGCAGAGATGCTTGCGGCACACGGAGCTTTGCCAGACCTTTGCTGGGTGTCGTGCTCCCTCATTCCCTCTCCTCTCATTGCCCTGCTACTTTATGGAGGTTTGTCTTGGCCTTCACCATCTGTGCAGATTTCACCTTTGTTGAATATCCATTTGTTACTACGAATGTATTGAGTTAGGTGGATGTGCTGCTGTTAAATCTGAGTGGCTTAGATATAGCTAAAATTATGACTACTTGTTGTATAATATTAAATTAAACTCTTGTTTGGGATGCTTAATTTAAATGCGACTGCGTTATTTATGCAGCAGTATTTGCTGGAGAAGTGACCTCTGGAGAAAGCTGATGACAACTGTTATACAGTATCTTTCATTGTATCATGTTATTATTGGTGATCATTTTTCATGCTGCTTTGCTTGAGTGCCCCTCTTGTAAAATTTCAGGCCATGAGCAATAGGGTAATAATAAAGATTTGCACGGACAAACTCCCTCACACATTCGTTTTGCAGAGGATGAAAAAAAATGTGGCAAGATTTCCATTTGAATTAACGTGTGAATGAGAGAGAAGTTAAAGGAAATTCCTTGCTGCAGCCTGATGCCTGTAGCACTCAGAGGGTCTTACAGCTTCCTGAAACGCAGCTGTGAAATTCAAACACTCTCTGCTTTTCCTGGTCTTGCCTACTTTTTGAGGACTGGTTTCTCCCTCTGACAGTCTCACCTTGAGCAGGGAGAATGATACCACCCTGCGCTTGAGGAGGTTCAGCAGTGCACTTGCAAAAGGAGCTGTGGCAGCCTGACTTACAGCTTGGGAAGGTCAGCGTGTTGCTTATATATTAGGTGTATCAGAAGGGCAAATAGGCAGAGTGGGAGCATGGGGTGGGGGAAGAGTGCAGCAAAAGTCTTGAAGCTGAGAAGAAGCCTTCTTCAATTCAGCCTCTCACATTTTCAAATGATACAGATGCTTTTATGTGTTCCGTATCGTACTGTGGTTGTTTTGCTGTCACAGCAGCATTAGAGTATTATTGCCTTTCTGCAGTAGTTTACTATGGACAGATACTCATCGACCATCTCTTGCCAGGCTCGTTATATTAGCTGGAAAAACCTCTGAAATGCTCATGTCAGTGGTGACCCGCGCGCTTTCCTGCCCTGTGGAAATTGCCATGAAGCGGGGTGCTGTCATCAGCCCAGCTGCTGCATTGCCACTGAGTTGTTGTTGCCTCTAAAGCTGCTCAAATTATATTGGGGCCTCTTTGGGTGAAATAGGAAAAAGAGGAAGGAGTATCAAAGGTGTATCATTATTTTTAGTCTCCATGTTGCTGAAGCTGGGGGCTCTGGCCCCCTGTTTTTCCAGGGTAGTACCTTGGGTTTTGCTGTGATTCCTCCCTCATTCCTCAATGCAATCCTGTAGCTCTTTCAGACCAGGGCCGCACATACTTCTGTAAACATATAGATGCATCTACGAACACGTCAGTGCAGCCACAGACAAAGGGAATGTGGGAAAGAAATACAGGACACGACAGAAACAATCGTTATGCCGGGCTATAATTAGTAGGTCTCTTGCTGCTGGGTTGTTGTCTGTGGTTGTTGTTCTGCTTCGTCACTCTGCCCTCCCAAACCAGGGAAGAAAAGAGACTGCCCAAGGTAAGGTGGAACGTGCTGCAGGATGCTGTGAATGCTACCTCCAGACCAAGTCGTGGAAGAAATTATCTAGCAGACACCATTTAAAAGAAGAGACATGACGTCTGGCTTAGGACAGAGACAAGCTGTGGTTTGCTGGAGGATGGAAGAGGTATCCCCATGCATTTGCTCGGTTATACTCTGGATGACTGTTAGTGGCTATGGTGGGATGTAGATACCAGGCTGGATGTATCTTTGGCATGACTCGAGGTGTCCGTTCTTCTGTTATGAGCCACTTTTTTTTCTGAAGTGAGTTTCCTTGTCAGTGCAGAAACTGTGAAATCATGTCACTGAGAACTTACAGTTGCTCTTCCAGGAAAGCAAAAGCAAAGTTGTTCTTCAAAGCCAAGAGCACTGCTGCTCTGCAGAAAGGCTGCAAGGAGGTTTCTCGCCCTGTTCCTGCAATCCTGAGATGCAGCTCAGTTTTCAGACTAGGGAAGAAAACACCAATCCCGAATTTCCGTTTCCACAGGGCAGAACGTGACACAACTTGGAAGATACGGGCTTGTAATTTCTTCAGGGTTATTTCTCTTTCCTTTTTCTCCCTTGAGATCGAAGTGAAACCTTTTATTAAATAAGGTGAAAGAAGTGACAGTTGCAGAATTTCAGCTAATTGGTTTTATCTCCTGTACTGCAAGGTGCTAATCTTAGTGGTTAGGCATTTGCACCAGGCATTGTTACTGCTTTGAGGGAATGATTTTTGTGCTTGTCATAAAAACTCTGGAACGGTACAAAATAGAGAAGGAAAAGAGTTATTAGGTCTTCTGGCACAGTCCTCCACGGTGCAAGATTGTTCCCTGCGGTATTATCCAATACTTTGTCCTAGCCACTCTTAAATTACCCGGGTTATAGAGATTAATTTTGTCTAGACTTCTGAATTTTAGCTAGGGAATTAAGTGAGCTGAATGTTTTGGACCCAAAACATTGATATTTCAAAAATCAGAAGTCAGCCTCAAAACATGGAAACAAACCCACCCAAATGACAACAGATAATCCAGCACTTTCCAGGTTAGTTGTGACCAGAAATGTGGTCCATTTTAAAGGGCCAAAATGCTGCCGGTTTGGCTGTTCCCACCATGGCAGAGCCGGGAGGTCTTTGGACCTTTCCCATGAGAAAGTGGAGCCTCCCAACGCACGTCTGCAACTCTACAACAAAGAGAATTTTAACTGTGCTGAAATTTGCACTACTTAGCTTATTTAGTCACAATTGCCACTGACTTTTTATGTGCCTGGCACTACACAGTCTTGCCTTCAATAGTTTGACGGGGACAAGCCAACATGTAGGACAGGTGCTAGTTTTCGTTTAGGCGCTTCATTGACATGCTGTCTTTCAAATGCAGTTGCGGATAAGCAAGCGTGTTATTCTGAGGAGCAGTTTTGACTAGCTCAGTGGATCAAAAGATTGACAGAGAGACAATTTTGCAGTCTTGGTGGAAGTCTGCCTCCCTCGCGTTTTGTTTTGTTTTAAGATGACAGTGAGAAATGCAGAAGTTGCAGAATGAGCAACCGCTCACCAAAATAAATCAATTCCTGTATCTGTTAAGAGTCTCGGAGATGGGGTTGAGCTGGTGCCGGGTTTACGTACAAGCTTTTGCCAGCAGAGCCGAGCCGGTGTGGCAGCTGCAGAGATGCTGGCCCAAGAGCCGCCAGGCTGCTCGGGGAGGCAGCACTTGCAGCTGTGTCGGCGTGAACTGGAGCAGCGGCGGCTGGTAGAAACACTCGTAGGGGAAGAGGATGGGTTAACTGCTTGCTTCTCCTCTAACGGAGTTGGAAGTGATTATTAAGTTATTAATTCTGGGGTGACTGCTCACATGTACAAGTCTCCTAAGCAGAGGGTCTTTGATTGGGAATGATTCTGAGGAGGGGTGAAAATGGGGCAGAAGCCGGGTTAGGTGAAGGGAGGAGATGGTGTACAAAAACCTGAGTGCATGCGTGGGTTGGGAAACAGTGTTTGGGAAGATGTTTTGGGTTGGGGTGGCTGAAGGAGGTGCAAGGGGTGAGTTTTAGTGTTTGATCCCTCCTGTTCAGGAGAGCGGAAATTGGTGCCTTCATGTAAAAGAGCAGAATTATACCCAGGAGAGCTGCTGCTCCCAACTGCGTTAATCTCCAAGGCTATGACCTTTGCTAGTTGGTTGGGTCAAAAGAGGCATCTGGACTGGACACCCAGATTTTGCCTTGCTCTAAGAAGAGGTGCTCCGCAAAGCTAGGGGCAGTTTTGCATAGCCAAGAGAGAGCTCTGGTGTTTGGCCCGTTATCGTTAATAGATACAGAACTATAGATTGGGACTAAGTTTTTTACTCATTTTAAATATGAATCAGGGACTATCCTTGCCCCGTATTCTGGCTGTCCAAAAGCTGCCAGTGATTTAGCTGGATTATCTGATGCGGATCTTAGTTTCTTAGACATGTGCAGTACAAAAAGGGAAGGGCATGGGGCTGGTGTCCTTTCATCTACTCGCTTAAGCTACTTGTCATTCTGCGTATAACTCCCCTGCAATCATTGACTTTTTTAACAGGAAAAAGTAAACACAATGGACTGGTTCCCTGTCCTTATACTGGCATCCCCGTCAATCTTCACGCCATCTTTTACTAATTCCTATGGCCAGGGAGGCCGAAAGCAGATGTGCTTATTGACTCGTACTGCTAATCATTGCTGTGCTTGAATGGTTTCTGGCAGGATGCTGCGTGACTTTCACACGTTGCAGTTTTGCAGGTTGCTTTTGTGTCCGCTCCTGGCTGCATACCCCTCTGCCGTCATGGGTGAAGCCCAGGAACAGGAAAGCCAAACCCAGCAGAAAAAAAAAAAAAAAAAAAAAAAAAAGAGAGAGAGAAGAAAAATAAAAAGTGATAAAACCACAGAGAAGGTTTTTAAATCTGGCTGTTCGTTTCTCAGTCCATGAATGATTTCTATCGCCATAATAAATTGCATGCTATTGCTAACTCTTTCAGACTGGTGTCTAAAAAAATCAATTATTCACAGAAATTCTTGCTGACAGTTGCGAATGCCGGGTCACAGCTCTGTGGTGCGCGTTTAGCAGCTTAACACAGCAAACCAAGTACAGGAACAGCTTCAGTTTGCTGTTGGGAAGCAAAAAAGACTTGCAGAAGCCAAAACAGGCCAGCCAGGGGGAGCAAATGCAGGCCAGGTCTCTAGCATTCGGGTTGGTTTTGCTTAACAGGATGGTTGGAAATTCCCCTAGAAACTAACAAACCTGTATTCAATAGTCCCGTTTTAAAACAGGAAAGTAGTTTCAAAGAGAAAAGGTTGAAAAGTTTCTATATTCTTTACAAATAAGTGCTTTGTGCAAATGCAATTCCTACATTTGGGGGCTTTTTGGACAAAAATGAGCGTGTAGCCATCAAGTAGCAAGCATTTCTGGTCCACTTGAAATTTCATGGTGGGGATGAATTTTCTAATGCCTGAAGCAGTTTTTGGCCAGCTCTGGACCCTTCCAGAGCATTTTTAAGTCAAGGTAGCGTCGGTGCAGTGCTCACCCCGTGTCCCCACCACCGGCAGGGATTTCTGCCATCCACGGAGGTTGTGCCCAGTCTGGCAAACGTCACGCAGAAGCAAGAGGCCACCGGCCGCATCATCGGGGGACATCTGCTCTTATCAGTGATGTTCATTACCCCGAGCATGTTTGCACTCTGCTGTGCACAAACCGGACCAAACAGTTGCTGCAGGCAGATAACCTGGAGCTGGCTGTACAGGGGCCAAACACACAGCCGGGCTGAGCTCCATTCCTCCGTAGTGCCCGGCGTAGTGGTGAGGAGTGGGAGCACGTCGGGGTACGGGCGGTGGACGCGCAGGGACGCTGCCCTCTGTCCCGGGGGACGTTGCAGGAGAGCTCCCCGGGGGAGCTCTGCGGGGCACGAGCAGCAGCCGCTGCCCTGTCAAACTGTCTGGTAGGGCATCCTTCATCCTTCTGCCATCCGTGGCTCCTAACAGACACGTGCTTTCCTTGTGAAAATAGGTGTGAGGTTTTCTTTTGGCTTCTCCAGTGGCTAGCTTTTCTGTGAAGCACTGGATTTCTACCTTGTCTATTGCAAATTAAATAGACTGTTGAAAACCATGTTAAAAGCCGGAGATGTCTGATGTTGCTAGGGCATCATAGTCAGACTCATTTTTCCATCAGGTGTGTTCAGATAGTAATCTTCTATCCTTTTCCCTTTAATTCCTGAGATTCTTAGCTTAGTTCTGCCCAGCTCTCCTGCTTGTTGCCGCAGCCCACTGGGGCTCACCAGAAGCACCAGTGATTTATATATGGAATCTGTAGATCCAGAGCTTAACGGGCAACATTGCTGCTGGTTTCTCTCTGTTTTAGTTTCCTCATCTGCAAGAAGCAATACAATCTGAATCTTGCTCAGTTTACAAAAGATCTATTAAAATGTTTAATTTTGGCAACAAAACTTCGATAATTATCAAGGGAAGCCAGAAAATGTTGGATTCGTTACTAGCTGGCTTCCAGGTTAAGCATAAAATTGATCCACTTAGGTGTTAAAAAACCCTGTCTGCTCTACAGAGAAAAAGCCAAAGGGTTTTGCAGAGGTCCTTAGAGGTGCTAGGCCATTATGTAGGTGAAAAGCCACAGAGCTGAAGCTTTTCTGACAGCGAGCCCTTCTTGGGCCCATTGATCGGATGAGTGCTGGTAAGGTATTTGTATTAGAACTGGCCAGACAAGGTGGTTTTGACATTTTTCTTCTTCCCGTGTTTTAAAGGGAACAAAAGCAAGAGAGCGTATTCTGTCAGAGCATCCCCTTTCAGATAAAAGGGTCAGGTTTTCCAATTCAAGTTCCTACAAGCAAGTGCCCGCAGCCTTCTCCAGACCCCAGAAATGCCCATCATCATGTCTTTGTGAAGGCAGAGTGCTGAAATAGTTTTGCTCTCGTAAGCAGTTGTTGGTTCTCTCTCACGTCAGGCTCCCATACAAGCATGGAGAAGGGCTCGCCAAAGACAGACTGCTAGTAAAACTCGTCTCTTTTCCTCTTGGTACCTGATCCGTGTTAGCAAGGTGCTAAATATTGAGTTTGATGCCGAAATCTGAATTTCCCCAAATCACTGGCCATCTGTAGCAGATTCGTTTAACTTTTATTTCATTTGCGGTGATTGTTTTCTTGCAGTTATTGTGGTGATGAAAAATGCTTTGAGCATTGGTCCAAGATAAAAGATTATCTCAGCTATGGACAAGGGAAAATTTTAACATTTCTGGTCATCATAGTTTCCATTGGAAAAGATACAGGGTCTGGTTAATGGAGCCCATGTATCACTTTGCACCATCTGCAGAAATGTTACAGTCGGCTGCACAGGTTTAACGAATGAGAGGTTATTCATGAGCACTGGGGAAAAATAATGGTGAAAGTTGAAAATACAAAACTACAGACTTCACTGGTCTGCTCTTTCATGAAGGAGACTTCCACCAGCAAGGATGTGCCTCTCAAAACCTGGCTGAGGACAGAGGGACCTGGTGGCAGAGTGAAGGTGTGGGAGTGCTCCTAGTCTTTGTTTTTCCCTGGAGAGGAGGAAAATTATATAGAAACAGATTCCTGACCTGCAGATTTCAAATTCAGAGTTGAGCTGATAGATTCATTTGTCTTACTTCATGTTTCTGACATCCCTGATTCTGCTTGGCTTTCCCTAAAGATGGGGTGACAGATCCTGGGGTAACACTCACATCTTGCTTTGGATTTGAACCTCTCTGGAGGCTGCGGATGTAGAGATGCATGGAGGAGGCTGAGGACCATCTGTAGAAGACTGTGGTATTGTGTAACCAGTTACTTCTGTCCTCCTTCTTGTAAATACCAATGCTTATTATGCAAGAAGCAGTGCTAACAGACTTTGCAGGCAAGCAGAGCAAGGGCTGGATCCCTCACTGCCTGATGGGGATGGCGTGCTGGGACTCAGCTCTCTGGAGCAGTGGATTTTGGTTGCATCCTGGGGAGATCACCTGCCCATTGGGTCTATCTGCTCCAGGACATTTGATACCTTCAAGGTCTCCAGGTGAAAAGCTCATTTCAAGTTATTCCTCTTAATTTTAGTCTTTTTAGGATCTTCGTTTTAGAAACTAGGCCACAAACTCTGCATTGTGCAATATGTAATTTATTTATTATCTGCTTTAGAATGACAAAGAGGGGGGACCATCACCAATATTGGCTCCATTCACTAAACAATCAGTCACAAAAGCAACTGTTGGCATCACTTCCATGGGTAATTTTTAATTTGTAACAGTTTGAATTAAGGCATAATTCTAGTGTGCTCCATAGTGGAGATATATAGATAGATAGATAGATAGATAGATATAGATATAAAATTACTTTTTTTTTCTTAAGTAATGGTGAAGAGAGAGATAGATAAGCACTTCTAAATTGCTTTAGGTTTAACAGATCCTTCCTGTTCTCAAAGGTTGCACTATTATTAACTTTTCAGAAGTGTCATAACCTATTTTTTCAATTCTGTTTGTAAACAGACTAATAAAGCACAGAAAACCCATCTGTTCTTGCTTTAGTGGGGACTTCATCAAATACCTCATTTTTCATTTAGTTCTTATTTCTCATTTAATTGTTCCCATAAGAAGATAAATACTCAGTATTGCCCTCCTTGCTAGATATAAAAGTAAAATCTACAGATGAGAGTAACCTGACTTTGATGTAAATTGGCAAAAAAATCAATCATGGAGGTGGCAGTACGGTGACTGGAACAAATCCTTTCTTAAAAGAGTAACATAAAAGACATGAATAAGAATCATTTTACAGCAATTCTGCACATTATTTTTGTTTGAAATAGGAGTGGATTGCACATGTCATCAAACCCTAATCTAGCAGTTGCATGATATGTAGCTTGGATTTTACATGGATTAAAATTGCTTGCAGCCCTCTACTGTTTCACAGTAGAGTTGGGAAATGCTTGGCGCTGACTCCTAAACCTTGCTGCATCCCGTTCACTACACTGAGCAGCCCAAAAGCCAGATGAAAATGCTGGAAGAGAGATAAGAAAAAGGCTCAGTATCGTAAAGAGAGATGAATCAAATTTGTCTGCTTCAGATTTGGATGTAAGATTTTGCAGCAGGCATAGCACAAGGGTTTCTTTTGGAGGTGGAAGCCAAGAATTTGCTGCTGTCTGATAATCCACTGCCTTTCCAGGCATGAAAAGATCTTGAAGTAGGCTTTGCCATCCTTCATCCACCAAAGGGCACCCTGAGTTGTCAAGGACCATGCGGTGGTCAATACATTACTGTGTATTTTCCCATCTGGATGTAGGGATCGCAGCTCGATGGAGTAACCGCCAGCCCCGCATGAGGTGGGTACAGCCATCCAGCAGCTCTGGATTGCACAGGGGACAGCACCAGTACCTGCTCTGCTTCAGCTATGTTGACGGGGTGGTTTAATGCCTTGCCCACGACTTCTCTTCTCACCGGCTTCACACCAGCTTTGTCCAGTCGGAGGATGAGGCTCGGGTGGATCAGATTCCCACTGAAGTGTCCCCAGCATCCAACAGCGGTTGGGTCTGGGCTTTTGCTCGCTGATCTGAAAAGGCCGTGTTGGTGAGCACTCCTGCCCCTCTCGCGTTTCAGAGCTGCTTGGCGTTTGACGCTGTGCTGTTTCTTTCTTTTCTCTGGATGCATTTGCTTCTCTGTTCTTCTGTATGCGCACTGTACCTGCTCCAAGCCAGGAAGGATCCTGCTCTGTCCGATAGCAGCTGCTGCCGTGGCTGAACTGAAATCGCAGAAGTGCTCCTGACGGAAACTAGCCGCTCACGAGGAAGCACGCAGGGTGCTGAGATCTGCTCGCTTGTGCTGGGGGCTCCCGCCTTGCCAGTGACCTTGAGCGTGGTGAGACGGAAAGCAATGCTGCCCGAAACACAACTGGTGTGACTCAGCCTGGCGTGGGAGTCCCAGCAGCCCTTCACGCTGCAGAACTATCTCATGTTGTTAATTATGTTGCAAACAGTGTGTTGAAAAATCAGTTTTACCTACAAAACAGACCACAGAAGAAAAATCAGGGAAGTTGGTAGGAGCAAGCCTAAGGTGTAATAGAGGTGTGAGCAGAGAGCTCATTTGAGTATGGATGTGTAAACACAGAAGAAACTTGCTTCAGATACCTTTTTTCTCTCCTTTCTTCTTTCCTTCCTTCCCTCCTTCTCTTAATTGCACAGAAATTCCTTATCAATGGGAGAAAAGGCTTTTTTGAAAAAGCATTTCCACGAGTGTTTAATGGTGGCCTGTGAGAATGATCAGAAATTGGTTTCCATTTTTCACAATTTTAAAATTTATTTTCAATAGAAACCCAGAATGTTTTATAGGGAGTATTTTCATTTGGAAATGCTGAAATCAGGCAGATGCAAGACCCACGTATCGTTAACAAGCTGTGTTTCTTTTTTCAGACTACATGCTCTGACAGATGTCTTCTGTAGGTACCTTCAAGTTTCACTGTCTGCAGTTGTCCAGATGGTTCTTCCATGGGAGTGATGTGGGGGACCAGCTGCCTGCATGGCTGCTGTTGCAGTTCTTGCAGGTCTCCATCAGACTCTGGAGCGTGAAGCTCCCCTGGGCCTGCCAAAGGTGGTCCTTATAGTGATGTGTGTGCAGAGGGCTGTGTTTTGGTGCATGTGGTTTGTGCCACACCCGGACCTCCAAAACCTCCCCCAGGGGAATAACTTCGTAGGGCCATACCTGTGGATGGCAGACAGGTCAGTAAGAGCTTTCCAGCATCTCAGCTTTATAAGTGACTCTCGGAAACCAGTGAAATAGGTAGGAAAGGTCAAATTGTGTCATTGCTGACGTACTTTTGTTAGAAAAGGTTGAAGCAGGTCATTACCCGGTGCCACCAAGCAGTAGGAAGTCTCCGTAACACACTTCCTGGTGGCTGCGGCACGGCTGGGGACCTTGTTCACGCTCTGCAGCTTCAAGAGCCTGGACCTCCTCCCATCTCATTTACTGCTGGGGTGGTGGTCATGTTTAACACTAATTTATTAAAAAGCCGAGCCAGAGTCCGAGTTTTCTAGTGGGAGGATAAGCTGCTCCTGTAGCCATTTGTTGTCGCAGCACTTCATGCAATTAAGAGCTCAGTCCTGGCAGGAGTTGTGGCCAGCTCTGCGAGGGAGCGAAGGCAAGGTTGCGAGGGGACCGATGCCAGGGCCAGGCAGTTTCACTCACACAAGATGCTTTACTACATCTGCTTTATTTCATATTTCACTTCTAGCTGCTTTTCTTTTGCTTTTTGACAGAGCGAGCCCTTCCAAGAGCTCTTCTGTGGATGTTCAACATTATGCCTGTGACTTTAGGGACACTAATTTCTAAGGCGTGCTTCTGTAGGAAAACAGACTTACAGAAATATCAGAATGTTTCTTTTCTGCAGGGTTTGTAGAACCTAATGTTCTGTCTCTTTCTGACATCTGGTTATTCCAGTGTGTTTTAGTTGCATTAAATAGTCAACAATAAGCAATGCAAAGGCTTGAGTTATGTGTGTATGGGGAATAATGAGGTGAAGTCATGGATTGCTCCCTTTCTGCACAAACAGCAAGTGGCAATCTTGATAACATGCTTTCAGGTAATTATTGCTGTGTTTTAGATCATTTTGGTATATACTTAGGCGATGTATTTGATTTTTAGTCTCTATGTTTCGCTATGGAAGGAGCACAGGAAATGTTGAACGGGCAAGCATGCCTAGGCTGCTCTCTCATTTCTGTTTTCTCATCAGCAAAACATAAATCTGCAGCTTGCTGACAATGAAACCATATGGTAACTCATTCTGACAAATTGATTTTGCAATACAGATAATCCTGGCTGTGCATGAGGAGAGATATTTTGGATTATTTTCTCTTAATTCTTGCATTACTCTTTATTTTTCAGTGGCTGGAAATTATGTATGTGGCTATTTCTGAACACAGAGGTTTGAGTGAATTAAGAATTTATGGAGTATGCTACACTTTAGTGTCTTTACTTTGAGGATCGTTATTTGTCATACGAAATAATCTGTTTATTTCCTGTAGCCAATGCCCTTCTTCTGTGTTGGCAGACAGTAGCAGCAGATTCAGATACTTTTTGAACACTGGATATCCTCTTAGTGTGAAGCCAAGCTAAGAAATGCATTTGTATAAAACAGCTCTTGCCTTACAAGAGGCTGCGGAAGTAGCTGCAGGAACTTGAAGGTGTTTGGCTCTTTGTGCCCTGAAGCAAACTGGCCAGCTGATGGCTGATGGTCATCTCGGTTCACCAGGGCTGATGCTGTACGTTGGCATGGTATGCAGAGAGGACAAGGTGGTTTGTTAATCCTTTTCAATGAGTAAGATGAGCAAGCTAGAGTCCTCACAACTTCTGTTGGACTTCAAAATAAAAAAAAAAAAAAAAAAAATTCCAGCCTTTGCTTCTTAGGTATGTATCACCAAGTGAGTTTTCTTCTTGAGCTTGGAAGTAGTAGTCAGTATCTGGAAGTGTAAGCAGAGCACGAGCCTGGGAGTGGAGAACAGCAGTGAGGAGTAATGCGAACTAGGCGCTGGAGACATGTATCAAGTCTAGGAACAATGCCATGAAGCTAATCAGAGCTAAACAACACATAATGAGTTTTCATGTTTATTGCAAACTATGTAGAAATGGCTGATAGGCAGTTAGTTCCTCAAGCGTTCCTCCTAGCTTTAGGTGCTGGCTCTCAGGCATGAATCTGTAGGGTTTGAGATGCAGCTATTGCAAAAGCTACCTGAGCAATAATTGGGGTTTTTATTCAATTTTACATTTTGGGGTGCTAACAGTTACTGTTAAAACCAAGTTTAAACCAAGACCTGAATGTGATATTTTCTAGATATTCAGAAAAGAAATATAAATCAAGATGTAAATCTCATCAGCACAAAGGTTTATGCAGTATTTGTTTTTTACTTCAGGAGGCAATGCAGCCTCAAACACCAGCCTCAGCTGAAAACAAAAATATAAAATATTATATTTGAAAAAACAATAATAAGATTCTTGATTGTAGTAGATCTAGTCAGGTAAACATGCCTGAAGAGTATTCAAAGGATAAGTCTATATGGAACATCTGCTTATATAAATATGAGGATGGAAGCTTATCTAAACAATGATTTTCTGGAGAGGGAAGGGTAAAATTAACCTAGTAGAAAACTGATTGCAACAAGTAACTGCAAAAACATTATAGATAGTTAGTAGCAAAGGATTCTAGAGCTTACAGGAGACATTTTACAAGTGAGTTACTAGAAGACCATTGCTGATGAAAATTAGGGCAAATTTTATCCAGAGATAGTAAATCCGAACTTGGATGAAATTCACACCAGCAAAAATCCATCTATGCATTTCCATAAAAGCATTTGTAAAAAGCAAAAAGTAGTGACACATTTAATGTTTTTACTTCAGTGGGAAGAAATTGTGTTGAAAAGCTCTTAGAAGAAGAGGAAGAAGAAATGGTATTTCTATTCTGGCCAAATGCAGGTACATGAAATGCAGTGGATGAACTTTCAGCTCAGGATCTGTGGAAAGCCAGGCATAGAGGCTTTCAAAAGTTTAGCTCTCGTTAGCTGTCATTAAGATGAGCCTCTGGGGTTCCTGCCCCAATTACATTCGTACGGGAATGATGCTCTGGAGATGACATAATGCTGTCAGAGCCCCGGCCAAAGCGAGGAAATATCCACATTTTCATGGTACACTGGCTCTTAGAAATCTTTGTAGTGCTCAAGTGAAGAAAAATATTTTAAAATCCACGGCTGAGGAATAATGCTGACAAGGTTACTAACATTCAGAGGTTCTAATCACTCAGCATGGACTGTCATGGGCAAGGACAGTGCGGGAAAGGGTCAAGAGCACCTGAACCAGGTACAGCTGCACTTATTATTCAGGATGGTCAATGCTGGATTAAATGAAGTATGTCTTGAAAGAAAGGATCCAGTGCCAAATGATCTGTTCTTTGGAGAGCAGAGGCTGAATAACAAGTCCAGGTAAACTGGCAAGTCAACTGAAAGTGTCTAATGAGGGCTGTAATGGTGGCTAAGCAGATGTACTTTGAATCAAATTTGGCTCTGAATTACTTTCTGCATCTCGTGCAGCTAAAAGTACCACTGATGTGAACTCTTAAGTATGTGATCTGGTATCTAAAAATAATGTTGAAAGTGCAAAATGCAAAAAGGTAGATATTTTGCAGCTTAGGACAATGGGTTTTCATGGTAAGTCTCTGAGTAATTAAGGTAAAAAGAAAAGCCCAGACTCATAAGGCTGGTCTGGAGTCAGGAGGAAGGTTGTCTGATGCACACATCCCATGTGTTCCAGTAATGCGATGTTGGAGGGAAGAATAAGAGATGAAGGGAAAT
The DNA here is from genome assembly GCA_024606505.1 of Aquila spilogaster. Taxonomy (NCBI): domain Eukaryota; kingdom Metazoa; phylum Chordata; class Aves; order Accipitriformes; family Accipitridae; genus Aquila; species Aquila spilogaster. Next base: position 524,663 of record JANHGO010000043.1, read on the forward strand.
GACCCTCTAGAAGATACTTGTTCTCATTGAGGCAAATTGCTGCTGTAGTAAGAACTGAAAGAAGTGGCAAAACAGAAATAATCTGCATGGAATTAAAACAGGCATGTTTTTAAAAGCTAGTCCTCAGTACATATTTACTTAGTAGATTTGACCAGTAATTGTCACTGTGGCTTTTGTTTGGTCTTTTGCTGAGATTTCTTTGGGTTTGTTTTCCAGGGGGCTGAGGTTTTTAAGAGTGTAAATTGAAGATAGGCAGTAAGCCTGTCTGCTGCAGTTTGATCACAGGAACTTAGCATTAGTTAATGACCAGGGGGGAGTTTTCGTATTAAAAATAAAATAGATTTGCTATCAACATGTGATTCTGTCAAGGAGGCTATTAAAACTCTACATGTCTTTTTGCTTTTAAGTGTGGGAAGCATGTTTTCCCCTTTTAATTTAATAGTGCTTGCAACTCTGGTCTTGCAACTGCAACACAGTTGCCTCTGAGTCTGCTGCAGTCATTTGGAAATCCAGTGAAAGATAAGGAACTTGGGCTCTGAGGCAGAAGCAGTGCTGGTATTTAGTAAATGTTAAAAAAAAAAGATTATGTAAAACAGTTTCCTGATTCTGTCAGCGCACATGTACAAAACCAGAAAATGTATTTACTGTTGTTATCTTTGAAGTATATCTGGATATTATATGTTGTCTTAATGACTGATCATTAAAATGTGTTTAAAATGAGTGTGAAACAAGGAATGTTGCGACAGTAAAACTCGATGTATAAAGTTAGTGGCTGACATTAGGTGGCCAAGAGAAGAGCTCTGTGACTCAAAGAACAGCTGTATGAACAGCAAAGAAATAAAAAGAACAACAAAGAAAGAGAAAAGCTGAATGAAGAAAAATGTACTTTGAATGATATACTATAAAGCAGAGTTTGTCACTTGAAAATGGAGATAAGTTGGATGTAGTTGTGCTGTATGTGTATGTCTCTGTCTGTCCCCTCCCTGTGGCTTTTGAACCCACTGGCTCATTTCAGCCAAGACTAACAGAGGTGCAGTGCTCTTGAAAGATAGGAAGTTTCTGTAGGATCTTGAAAAGACGCTACCAAGTAGACTGACATGCTAAAATATGTGATCAATCCATTAGATCTTGAAAAATTTGCATGGGGGAATGAATACTCCCAGCATGGAAGATGCCAGCCTGAATACTTAATTAAACACACAAAGTCCAACAAGACAGGAATCTGTAGGAGACCACACCACTCACAGAATGACTTTTTTTTTTTTTTTTCCAAAAAATGTTTAATGTGTACCAGTCTAAGCAGATAATGTTGCAACATGAGTAAAACCCCCCTTTGTGCCGGAGGTCAGGGCAGTGGAGCTGTTGAATGGCACTGAAGGGGGTTTGGCCTTGGGCTGGTATTTGGCAGAGCAGTCAGCATCACCCACCCCAAGGTCTGTTATTTGTTTTGACCATTAACTTGGACTGATTTACAATCTGTTCGCAATAAAACTAACTGGACCTTCGCTTTTGGCTCTGGCGCTGCATTGTCTTGCTTTGTTTTTGTTCTGCAGGGCAGTGCAACCGCGTCTTCCCTCCCCAGCTCGGCATGCTACAGATCATTCACGGCAATGGCACAGCCGTGGGGACGGTGATAACGTTCCAGTGCTCAGCCGAGCACCAGCTGGAGGGACCAGGCGTCATCACCTGCATTTGGAAAGGGAACAGTACTCAGTGGACAGCCGGAGTGCCCTCCTGCAAGCGTAAGGTTCTTTCCAAACCATTCCCAGTCCTTTGGGCTGCATTGTGTTTATTTTGCCCTGCCTATCTCCTACAACGTTAGGATTAATTCTAGACATCTGTGCAAGGAAAAAGACAAATTCAATTTCCTTCAAAGTTGCCCCCACTGACTGTAATTGCGCTCCATATGTGTTCTGACATCATTCATTATCATGACACAGAAAAGACTCGGTCAGATTTATGCCTGATCTCACATCACCGGCCGTGGTAATGTTGCACTTGGAATAACTGTGGTTCTGTAGCTACGGGCTGTACCCTTCTTTAGAAAATGTATAGATATGACCAACTAATGTGCAAGCATATTTGCAAAACCTCTGATCTCCTGGCATTCTTTCTGAAGATATTTTTGCTGTAAAAGAAACACAGTGATATTTTTTGAACAATTGTAGGTTGTTGCCTGTGGGCAGCCACATGGGAAGGTTACCATATTGACAAATCGTGTTTGAATGGCAACAACATTAACTACCTTTCATGCTGTGTTCCTTCTTATTTATTATAAGGTTGTTAGTAATTTGATGAGAAGTAGGCCCAAGCAAAATATGGTACCTCTGAGCTTTGAGAATTTCAGTCTGTGTCTCAATCTCAGTCTGTGTCTCAGACCTCATGTAATTTTAAATCGTCAGTAGATGGATGGCTCTTTTAGACACTTATCGCTCTCTCACAAACTCAGCTATTCTTATCTCTCATTTGAGACATTCTATTAAAGAAAAATGAGAGAAATCCTTCCCTCCAGAGGCTGCAGACATACAATGCTTTGTGCGGTGCTCAGCTGAACCATTTCTGATGCTGGTCATAGTGGTGTTGGAAGAACTAGATGAGTTTTGAAGCAAGGCGTGCTTAGTGCTCCAAATGAGTTGGCAGAGATCTGCATTAGCTGTGCCATACCACATTCCTCCTCCTCCTTTTGTCTGGATAATTCACTTCCAGCATCAGATCACTGTGATCACTCAGCCCTGCAGATATTGTCCCTTCTTCCATCCTGCATCTTTCCGCAAACAGAGGAAGACCTGTTGTTCGCTGCCTGCCAAATAGGGTGTAATTATATGGAACTGTCCTTGCTCTAAAGGGCTTCTTTAAACCCATTTACCCCGTCAGTATTTGGTTTTGCAGCTCCAGTCCTTGTTAACAATTGCTCATAAGAGTCTGCTAGCTCATCTGCATTTGATATGCTGACAAAGTTGTGCTTTTTAGCTACTGCAGCGCCAAAGGCATTGTGTTTAATTAATTGCAGTGGTGAAATACTTGAGAACAATTCATTAGTAGCTTATAAACAGGAGATTTTTAAATAGCCCAATTTGAAGCTTGCATAGCTCTAAGCTGAAGCCAAGATACTCTGGTATCTTGACACATACTAACGTGAAAGTCCTCACTGAGCTATTATTAGCAGAAGTGTGAAGCAGGTAGGTTTCGGCATGCTTTAATGAAAATGTGAATGATAAATTCATGGGTTGACCTTAGAAACATTCTTCTGTGTTGCTTTCCTGCAGCCATATCAAAATATGAGACTTTTGGATTTAAGGTCGCAGTGATTGCCTCCATCGTGAGCTGTGCTGTCATTCTGCTGATGTCCATGGCTTTTTTAACTTGTTGTCTTATCAAGTGTGTGAAGAAAAGTGAAAGGAGGAGGACTCAAAGGTATGTCAAGAAAAGATTTTTAAAACTGCTGTAAGACTGTACGTTGTATGGACCCCATTGCTGTGATAGCAGAGAGCTTCAAAGGAGTTGGTGCTCGCAACACTGCAATGATGTTAATTACTTAAAATCCTTAATTTGTAGGTCAGGCTTTAGGCACAGAAAGACTTGGAATTCAAGAGTATTTAGGCACCAAATGCCTGTTAATATCAGATGACCTTGGTGGGCCTGGGCAGATCTGGATTTACCCAGGATTATGCAGAAGCTGAACATACCAGTCTTATTTGCTGGCCAGTCTTTTTCTCCTTGAATTATTTAAGATTGGCTGCATTTTCCCTTCTTCTCTCTCTCTTTCCTTTCTTCCTTTGCTTTCCTTGGACACTGCTGGGAAAGTGAATCTGCCCGTGTCAAAACCATCAAAGCTCTCACCATCTGCAAAGCATACTTAAAGCTGTCACAACGCTGTGCTGGAAGGACATAGGATTTTGTCTTCTGGCTTGAAGCGCAAGTCAGCGGGCAGGATTATAAACAGGCATGGGAAGAAGTGAAATTTACCAATCCAGTCCATTAGAAAAACTCAGCGTGAAGGGTGGCTGCATGACCACATCTGGCTGTACGCTGAAGCCGAGCCACTGTTGTTCATGAGAGCATCCATCCAAAGTCACCTGCTGCAGAAGGCTTTCCCTTGGCACCTCTTCTTCGCTTCCCTCTTGCTTTTCCTGCTCATTGTTCCCACTGCTGCACGTAGCTCGGTGGGGTGGCTGCACCTCGTCCCACTGATGCCTGCTGTGCAGACAGTAAGCTGCACTTCTGTTTGATTTTAAACCTCTTTTTGCTTCAGAGAAGTGTTTGGAGTGAGGCAGGGTAGTGGTGGAGTAGAGGGAGTCTGGGGAGGACACAAGTGAAGGTCTCTCTGCTCCAAGCTGTGTTTTATCTAGAGCTGCATGGGAACCAGCTTAGGGGGGAAATTCTTGTCATTTCGAAATCTGATTGTAACCAAAATACAGGTTTTCTATTTCCCTTGAAAGGATTTTGTGAGGCAAAAAAGAAAGTCTTTGGTGTCATTCGTAATATTAGGTTTTCACTGATAGCATGAAATTTTTTGAAATGAAGGAGTTGATTGGCATTTTTGGAATCACTGCTTTTCTTTTGATAAGACTATTCATATCAAAGTCCTTGTTTTTCATTTATTTTAAATGAAGTTTTGTCAAAATTAGCCATTCACATGACTTTGATGACTTGATATTTTTCTCTTACAAAAGAAAAGCCCTTCACACTGGACATTTTGACCTGGTTCTGTCATCAGGACATAAAATGATTCCCTTTGCTGGGAGCTTCTCAGTTCCCTGCTGCCGTCTGTCCTCCCTTCACTGCCTCCTGAAGGAGCTGCTCCAGTGCAGCCCGTCCATGACTGAGCCCCACTCCTGGGGGCACTATAGACATTGTGTGGCTTGGCCCGGCTGTCAGAAAGCAACTGAGACAATGTAGAAACTGTCATGTCATGCGAGAAAGAGTAACGCATCCCTGTATGAAACTGGCTCAACCCGCAGCCCGTGCTGCAGAGTGCCAGAGCCAGTGGTAGCATCTCTTTTGTTGATGTCGGTGGAAAATGTGGATTGACTTTTGGATGCACAAAGCATTAATCTGAAGAGAAGCTGCAGGCTTGATAACCTAATACAAAATGAGAATACTCGGTAGGGGATTAGTTAAATAAGTGTGTCTTAGACCACCTCTGAAAGAAAAGGTAGCCTGTACCTGTGGAGTAAGGAGGATGTCCTCATCTTGCCTTTAGCTTTGAAGTCTGCCTGTCTACTTTTTTTTGGCTCTTTTAGTTGGTCTGCTAGAAGAGATCATCTCTGCCTACAAACCTGTCTTGCAAGGTACCCGTTTGATGATCTTTGAAGTGCCATCTTATGTTTTATCCTTGCATTTGGAGAGAAAAAGGACAAAGGCTGCTGAAGATCCTCACATATTTTAGCCTCCTCGCAGACCTTGTCCACTGCGTGAGCGTAGCTGCTGATTTCTTTGGTAGGAGCAGGATTGCATTCTGAGAGGACAGAAATGACACCAAAATCAGCATCGCCAACCCTCACAATTTAATCTTGTCCCATCAGCTAGTGTGAATGTCTGTGATTGTGTGAATCTTAGACTTCTTTTTAAAAGAAGAAAAGAAATTGTCATATTTTTTTTTGCCCCAGAGTTGTAGAGAGCAGCATGAAAAGTGCCTTGAGCGTTTCCAAAAGGAAATCCTGAACGCAACCGAATAAGCCCTGCTCTTAACAAAGGCAACATTACCTGTCTCCTCTATTTTTAAGTCAATTCATCTTTTCAACCTGCCTGATGATTTTTGAACCCTTAGGAATGGCAGTGCTGCAAAAATTCACAGAAAATATTTTTTTTTCTGAAATAATTTATTCCATGAAATGCAGGTGCTCTGTAGTCTTTTCACATACAACAGGATCTGGCCTGACGTGTGTCACTGATGAAGGTCGCTGAGAACATTGACACAACATCACACCTCAAGTGACTTTCCCTATTATCTGTACTTTCAAAATCCACTGAATCAAATTAACGTAATTATTGGGGTTTTGTTCCTTTGAACTATCCACAGGTGCTCATAAGAAAATTGCTCTTTTTGTTTGTTTGCTTGTTTTCTGAGGAGTGCTGGATAATACTTAAAATAACACTATTTTACAGAAAAATATTTATGCTTTTTAAGACCCCCCCACCTTAAGGTGTTTAAGCGGATATTTAGGTCTCTGGAAATTTTGCTTACACTTGGAGGTTCAGCATGTGTTTAAGTGCTGTCTTCAGTAAACCTGGATTTAGATTTAAACTCTAGGGAGTCAGGTCTGTGGTCAGATAAAAGCTCAAATATGCAGCCATTTATTACAGTAATGTATTTTACCCCTTGCTTTATTCACAGAGATATGCAGCTGTGGTACCAGCTCAGAACTGAAGAACTAGAGCACATGCAAGCTGCTTACTTTGGTTTTAAGGGAAGAAACAATAACAACAGCAATAAGAAACTCAGGAATAAATCTGTATTTGATGATGTGACTAACATGGCATATGATAACCAAGGCTTCTACAGGTAAGGCTATTAAAATACAGTGGGATGGAATGAGTTTGTTGAACAAATTTTAGAAAGAGGTTTCCTTGAAAATGCATTTTAAAGGGATGCCCCTGAAGAGGACGTGATGCCAGTGGATTGTTAGGGCTTGTCCTTGAACTTGCCCATCTTTTGGGGAATTAATGTTCCCGAAAGGTGAGACAGCAGAGAAGCTGAGCGTGACCTCCCTCCTTACAGCTTCTTTCATCTATCCCCAGTAGTGCTTTGTTGAGCTTGGTCTGCAGAGGAGGTTGCACGAGATTAACTGGAGAGAGGTTTTTAATTGGCTTTGTTAAATTGATGATAAACTGCAGCAGGAAGTCACTACTCTGTATTGGTTAGTGGTATCAAGGTGCCAGCTTGCCTGAAAGCCTGAGGAGAGGAGGCAGCCAGGGACACCTGGGGCTGCGGTACGGCTCAAGGTGAGCATCAAGCATCACTGTTTATCCCTTGGCGACTGTGAAAGCTGTCTTGAGAAATATTGTTTTGTTACCAGGGTGTGCAGGGCAAACACAGTGGGATCCTCATCTGAAAGGCAGCGTGAATGCCCACAGTGTGGGAACCCTGAGCCTGGGGTAGTCCAAAGAAATGTCCACGCTGAAATAAGTGCATCATGTACTGTGGATGTATGGATGGTGGGCATAGGTATTTTTTGTGTCAGTTCAAAATTGTCTCTAAAAGTGTCCAGGTGTGTTACACTGGCTATGCTGTTGCCAACAAAAGAAAAACAGAAAAATGAATACGTGTTAAATTCTAATGCTGTTTTGCTATTACCATTCATATAAACACACGTCATTGAGTCTTTCATATCCTTTGGGTTCTGCTTTGTCGTCATAGCACAATCCTTGTTTGCTTTTAATTCACTGCTCACTTGTACAGCTTTTATGTACAGCAGTATCTGTGATTTGTAGTGGTTACCTGCAGAAAACAATTTTATGCAGATTATAAACCTACTTCCATGTCACAGTGCAGCTGGAAATTATATTCATATGGAGCACTTGCACAGAAGTCTGATGGCTGCTTAATCAATTCCTAGCTTTGGGTGATTTCAGAAAGATGTATAAACCTAATTAAATGCTGATTATAACCTAAACAGTTTTTAGAAGACTCAGGATGCAATTTTTAATTTTGGGAAACTTCAATCTGCTATGATGTTAATGTTTTGTATAAGTGTAATCTGCTTTTAAAATAACATAGATAAACTTATAAAGGGCTGTAAACAGAGATTAGTGCTCTGCTGGATCCTTGAGCTCCTTCTGGGTTCTTATCTACACCAGTCCACGGAGCAGAAGCTCCTGTATTATGTTTACCAAATTCTGTACACTTAACTGAAAGTAGCAGGGAATATACAATTCCTCTGGATAAGCAGCTTTTCTGGGGCCAGAAATCAACAAGTTTATTATTGCTTTAGAAAACTGGAGAATGTATAAACTTCAGTGGGGAATTGAAGAGGGCAGGAGGAAGAAAGCCTGTGAGCTCTTTTTCTCCTACATAGAACAATACACGTGCTGTGTTAAATATTGGTGCACATACCCACCTCCTGATGCATCAGGTCCGCTATTAATCAAGGTCTACTTTATTTCCACCATGCAGAGGTGATGTGAGCCTGGCTAATCACTAGCCAGAGCAAAAATCAGCTAGGAGAGCAGGTGTATTAATCTGTGCACCCCAGAGCCAAAAGTCTAGCCGTTTCGCACGTGGAGAACAGGCGGTGCTTCTAATCAGAGATGGAAATGGCATTGAAGCTGTGACAGACTCTGAATGAAACTGTCTTGGAATTGCTCTATGAACAGGTGTGACCCTTCATCAATTCGTACCTTGCTCCCTTTCTTCACTCAAATAAAATCTATTTAATCAAAATTAGTGAAAGATGCTAATTTCTACTGTTTAATTTTGTTGAATGGATATATGCACAGGATGAGATGTGGGAATTCTGCTAACGTATTTCATGCCATCTCTTGAAGACAACAAGAGAGATGATCTGTCAGTTTTTGTGTTTGACTTGCAAGACTTACTTTTTGTGTGTGGCAAATTAGGCTAAGTTTCATCATCCTGTGCACATCCAGCTTACCGGGAACAGCAGGACAGTGCAGGCAAATCCCTGGGCAGGTGCAAACATGAAGCTGGCTTATGCTGGGAAGACCAGCAGGAAAGGACTTGTTCACTACCTGGGTTATTTCTGCGGTACCTTTCTCCGTTTAACGTGAAGCAGACGTGTTGGCAGCTTATGCTTGGAGGACATCTCTAACCATGTGGCTGTTGCTGTAGGGGCGGAGCTGTTGTAGCACTAATTGTCCAAGGAAATAAATAAAGGCATGCAGTGTGGTTGGAAAAGAGCAGCAAAACTGAGGGCAAGCAAGCCCAAAGGAAAAAGATTTCTGTATATTGCTGCACACATGTGAACCAAAGTGTGTGTCCATGGTCACAAACAAGCCAAAAGATAATTTAACCAAGGGTCCTCAAGGAAGGTTCAGAATTGACATAAGGAAGTATTTCTTTACCGAGAGGGTGGTCAAACCCTGGAACAGGCTTCCTGGAGAGGTGGTCAATGGCCCCAAGCCTGTCAGTGTTTAAGAGGCAATTGGACAATGCCCTTAATAATTTGCTTTAACTTTTGGTCAGCCTTAAAGTGGTCAGGCAGTTGGATGAGATGATCGTTGTAGGTCCCTTCCAACTGAAATAGTCTAGTCTATTCTGTTCTGTCCTGTCCTGTCCTATCCTATCGTATCTTAGTCTTGTGTTAATGTTTCAGACATTTGGAGGAATTTGTGCAATGCATCGCTAGACCTCTGAGCAAATCAGAAATCCTGCTTTGATTTTCTAATAAGGAACTGTCCTAAGAAGCACAGGAGTCTGATCATTTTCTCCCTGCCTTTTTCAGGGCTGCAATATGTGTTGTTCTCTGTGTTACAGCCATGGAAAGTGGCTCTGCAACCCGCTTAGAAGGGGAAGGCTGAAAGATGAGTGGTACCCTTGTCTGAGAAAAGAGTGGGTGGAGGCTTGGCAATTTAAGTCGTTTTTATGATAGCATTTCCTTTTCTTAAAGAAAATTATTCTGCTGCTTCTTCATGTAACATATGAAGTATCTGGAAGAGTGAGAACTCCTCCACCCTTGAAAAAGACCCTCTTGAATATATCTTAGCCTGTTTTTGACTAGGAAAGGATGTAGGTCATGCTGCTTTTCAGACTTAATTGAAATAGGTTTAGAGATTAACTAGAGGTTAACATTTTGATTCACCTACTTTCAGGATCAAAAATACTGTAAGAACAAATAAAATGAAAAGTGAATTCTTTCAGGTAAGCCAATATAAAATAAAACAAAAAGCCAGTTCTTTCAGACAGATAAGATATTTGTTATGGTTTACGGAGTAATTTAGGATTAAAAAACTATCACCTGTTAAAGTAGTGCCTTAGTATGCCAATGAGGTAATTTTGGCTGTAATGACGTGACATAACGTGGGTGGAGAATGCTGATGTATAGAAGTTATAAATAATGTAGAAGCCCAGCTGTTGGACAGGAGACGCTCCAGTGTGCTATTCTGGACCTGTCTGCCACAAAATGAGATCGTTTTCCCCTCGTGTTAGAAGCATGGAACAAATGTGATGAATGTATAGTTTTGCGGGGAAATGTTGAATTTTAGTGGCAACAATTCTAATTATAATGAGCTCCATTCTGGCTTCTTGGCTGCTTGAACAAATTGCTTTAAAATGCTGAAAAATATGTCTACAAATACCTGGGATCGTTAACTACAGAGTGCATTCACTGTTGATACCACCTCTTTAATTTGGATCTAAGGAATCCTAATGAGGGTAAAAATACCAATGTTTAGCAGAAAGTCTTATATGCAGGAGTTGCAAGCATTGGCAGCATCTTTGCTTTTTTATAATATTTGAAGAGCTAACTAATGCTGAGCAGGGAAAGACAAGTTACAAGGCATGGGGCCGCTGGGCGGGACATGTTTTCCCTAGCATTGCTTCTCAGAAGTTTAGAGCATAGAGCAGAGATAGCAGGTTTCTGCGTGATGCAGAGGTTTGAGACAGATTAGCTGAAGAAAAGGGTCTGCCATCTATGGGAGGGAGATTAGCTGCAGCTCTGGGCCACGTAGTTAGAGGAGAACAATGTGCATGAACCTCCAAAACAGCCCCCCTGGGAGGATTGCTAGGCAGAGGCAGGACTTGTTGACATGGGGCTATATTGGGAATAGCTCTCACAGCCTGACTGCAGCATGTATCAGGAGAAAATCAGTAAATTATATTCTGCTCTCTTTAACATTTTAAAATTTAAAAGTCTTGCCAGTTCTGCACAAGAATGAAACCAGGACTGTTGGCATCATTCATGCAAAGTGAGAGACCTTCCTCAAAGCAGCCGAGAGCACTGTGCCTGCTTGGGGTTAGACAGGCACTGTGGCTCTCGCCGGGACGAGCCCTGAGCACCAGGGACATTTGGTATTGCAGAGGAACTAGCATTTGAAACGCCGTGCTGCATTTAAGAGTTTTGTTGAAAATGGGTACCTTCCTGAGCAGGATATGGGTTTTTTTAGTCAGTTATTTTCTGATGAACAATAATACCTGCCCCTGCAGTAATCCTTCTCTGGAACAATTGCTTGGGCAACCACCACCTGAGATGAACAGTCCTCTTCCATCGCCAGCAAACAGCCATGTGGGAGAGCTTGGACTTAGTCAGCTGCCTGAGCAGGCAGGTTGTCCTCTGCCCCATGACAGGCACAGGGTAAAATATCAGCAAAGAGAAGCTTAATGACATCTGTCCTTCCTCTGGGCCAGCTACCGGTAATGTTTGAGAGGTGGAAGTGAATGTCAGTAAGAAATTATATTAAAGAAACTGGTGTCAAAAAGAAGAGTGGGGTCACCTTAACGGGGGCGCAGGGGCACACTCGCCCGCTGCCGTGGGTCGGCAGTAGCTTTTCCCCAGGTGAAGGGTTGGTACAGGTGGGCTGAGGCCAGTTTGGCCTTGGGATCCGCTGCCTAGAGTAAGGCAGAGAAACTCCAGTGGCTTGCTTGTAACTCCCAAACTGAAATAGCAGCCTCCTGTTTTCCATTAAGTAGTCCTAGCCATGCCTTTAGGAAAAATCATAAAAATATAGAATCATAGAATCCTAGAATCATTTAGGTTGGAAAAGACCTTTAAGATCATTGAGTCCAACCGTCAACCATGCCCACTAAACCATGTCTTGAAGTGCCTTGTCTACGCGTTTTTTGAATACCTCCAGGGATGGTGACACCACCACTTCCCTGGGCAGCCTGTTCCA
>JANHGO010000043.1:536552-565962 GCA_024606505.1 Aquila spilogaster
GGGGGGGGGGGGGGGGGGGTCAGCAGTCCTTCTGCGGGTGCTCCCTCTGTGCCCCACTGCTCTGGAGGTCTGCACACCTCCCACCTTGGCTGAATGGCAATTGGTTACTTCACGTGTCCTCAGCTCATGCTGCTGTTAGAGCTGAGTGGTTTAGATGGCTAAATTATAACTTCTTGCATAGTTTTAAATTAAACTCTTGCTCAGGATGCTTAATTTAAAATGTGACGTGTTATTTATGCAGCGATATTTGCAGGAGAAGTGACCTCTAGGGAGAGCTGATGACAACTGCTGTGTATTTCATTTATCGTGTTCTTATCGGTGATCATTTTCATCGCTGCTTTGATTGAGTAATATATCTGGCCTGGAACGGTGGCACGGACAGATGCCCTTGTGTGCACCTTCTGCAGGGGATGAACGGAAGTGCTTCAAGATTTCCATTTGAATTAGTCTGTGAATGGGAGAGAAGTTAGGAGAAGTTCATCACAGCCTATTGCCTGACCACTTGGGGCTCTGTCAGCCCCGTGCAGCACACTGTGTGGTGCGGTGTGTCCGGCTCCTGCTGCCTCCCTTCCTCTCACCTTGAGTGCACGCAGGGTGCTGGGTGCAGGCCCAGCAGGGTGCTTGCAGGCTCTGTCTGGAGAAGCCTCAGAACTACTCACGTAAGGGCTGACTGAGGCTTCCTGCCTGTCGGGAAGGCAGGGACCGCCCTGTGGCCGCAGAGCCCTGCGCTGGTTGTGTTGTTGGGGTGGTGTTGGGCTTTGGTGGGAGAGGAAAGAAAGGAAGGAGTAATGAAGGTGCGTAGGTACTTGTACTCTCTGTGTTGCTGAAGTTGGGGCTCTGACCCTCTGTTTTTCTAGAGTGGCGCTTTGGTTTTTGCTGTGATTCTCCAGTCACCCCTCAGTGCAGTCCTGTAGCTCTGCTAAGGTTGCTCTGCCCCAAACTGGAACAGCACGTGTTTCTGTAAGCACAGATGTACATGTGCAGGCACATCAGCACAGCCACAGAAAAAGCCTGTGTAGGAAAGAAACATAAAACACACTGTGCCGGACTGTGGCCTGGTGGGTCTCTTGCTGCTGAGCTATTGGCAGTTGTGGTTCAGTTTTGTCCCTCTGCCTTCCCACACCAAGAAGGAGATGCCTGCGGTGCAGCTGGGCAATGTGCTGCAGGAGGCTGCGAGCACTGGGTTCCTGGGAGAAGTCACCTCACAGGCAGCACTGAGGGAAAGGCACCACCATCCCTGGGTTGGGACTGACCCAGGCTGCAGTTTGGTGGAGGAGATATCCCTGTGTACGTGCTCTGGGTGGTTGCTGTGGCCCTGGTGGGGTGTACCGGGCTGGGTGTGCCTTTGGTGTCCCTTCAGGTATCGGTTCTTTTCTTACAAGCAGCTTTTTTCTGCACTGAGTTTATCTCTGCCAGTGCAGGAGCTGAAGATATATCACCGAGAGCTTCTGGTTGCTCTTCCAGGAAAGCAGAGCAAAGCTGTGCTTCAGAGCCATGAGTGCTGCACATGGGCGGTGGGCTGGGTCCCAGCTCCTTCCTCTGGTCCCTAGCTCAGTTTCCAGCTTGGGGGAGAAAATATTCATCCTGAATTTCCATCCTGCAGGGCAGAAGGTGAGGTGACCTGGAGTGTATGGGCTTGTGATCTCCGCTTCCTTTTTCTCTCATGAGATCAGAGTGTAACCTTTCATTAAATACCAGAAGTGGCGGTCACAGAATTCCAGCCACTCTGCTGTAGCTCCTGTACCGCAAGATGCAAATCTCAGTGGCTGTGCATTTGCACCAGGGGTTGTTATTGCTTTGAGGGAATGATTTTTGTACTTGTCGTGAAAACTCTAGGACGGCGCAAAATAGAGAAGAAGAGTTATGAGGTCGTCTTGCACAGTCCTCCACAGTGCAAGATTGTTCCCTGTGGTATTCTGCAATACCTTGTCCAGGCTACTCCTAAATTACCTAGATATAGAGATGAATTATGTCTAGACTTACAACTTTCAGCTAGGAAATGAAATGAGCTAAATGTCTCGGGCTCAGAACGCTGATATTTCAAAACTCAGAAGTCAGCTTCATACCGTAAGGCCCAAACCACCCAAACACAACGTGGGCTAGCTGCAGGCAGGAGCTGAGCAGGCCTGCTGCACTGGCTGCTCCCGCTGGGGCTGAGCTGGGGGCCCATGGCTCCCATCAGAAATCAGCACAACGTACTCAGACCATTGGTCACTGCTAATGGAGCTGGCACCGCAGGGTTTTGCCTTCAGTCATTTGACAGGGACAAGGCAGCACACAGGACAGTTGCTGGTTTGCTCTCAGGCATCTTATTGACATGCTGTCTTTCAAATGCTGTTGCCAATAAGCAGCTGTGCTATTGTGCAGGGCAGTTTGGACTGTTGCCGTGGGCCTGAAGAGCAGCGCGGAGAGGATTTGGTGTTTGCAGGAAGCCTGCCTGTCTTGCTTTTTGTTTTGTCTTAAGATGACGGTGAGAAATGCAGAAGTTGCAGAATGAGCAAGCGCTCACCAAAATAAATCAATTGGTGCCTGGTTTTATAGCAGTTTGCTGGCAGCAGAGCCATATGCAGGTGCAGGGGGAAGAGGACAGGTTAACTGCTTGCCTTTCCTTTAGTGCAACTGTAAGCAATTAAAAAGGGCCACAGAAATGATCCAAGGGGTGGAGCCCCTCTGCTATTGAGGACAGGCTGGGAGAGCTGGGGCTATTCAGCCTGGAGGAGAGATGGCTCCAGGAAGACCTGAGAGCAGCCTGTCAGTATCTAAGGGGGCTGTAAGAAAGAAGGGAACAGACTTTTTAGCGGGGTCTGTGTGATAGGATGGGGGAAACGGTTTTGAACTAAAAGAGGGGAGATCTAGATTGGACACAAGGAAGAAGTTCTTCACACTAAGGGTGGTGAGGCACTGGCACAGATTGACCAGAGAGGTGGTGGTGCCCTATCCCTGGGAACACCCAAGGTCAGTCTGGATGGGGCTCTGAGCACCTGATGCAGCTATAGGTGTCCCTGTTCGCTGCAGGGGGAGTTGGACCAGGTGACCATTAAGGGTCCCTTTCAACTCAAATGATTCTGTGATTCTAAGGCAGCGCAGTTTTGTGCAAGCGAGGAGGAGCTGCAGTGCATGGCCATCACTCTTATAGCAGACCAGAACTAAGTTTTTCCCTCTTTGTAAATACAAGTACGGGCTGTCCCTGCCTGCTGTGCTGCCAGGACATACAGACCTTCCCAGAGCTGCCAGTGGTGGGTCTGGCTCAGACCGCAGCATCACAAACGTGTGCTGTGCCAGCAGGGCTGCCCTTTGGTCTGCTCGCCTCAGCCACTTGTCACTGTGCATGTAGCCCACCTGCAATCATTTACTGCTTTAATCGACACCGTAAACACAATGGACTGGTTCCTTGTCCTTTCACTGCTGTCCCCATCCATCTTCATGTCATCTTCCACTGGCTCCTACGGCCAGGGAGGCCGTGAGCAGCTGTGCTGATGGATTGCCGCTGCCCTGGACACAGCCTGGCCAGGAGAGCCCGGCCTGGCAACGAGGAGACAGGGGAGACCGGGAGGGATAAAACTATGCAGGAGGTTCTTAAATCTGCCTGCTATTTTCTCAGCTCATGAATGATTTCTGTCAGCACAGCAAACTGTGTGCTATTGCCAACTCTTTCAGACCAGTGTCTAAAAAAATCAATTATTCACAGAAATTCTTGCTGACAGTTGTGAGTGCCGGGTCACCGTTCTCTGGTGTGCAGTTAGCAGCTTCAAACAGCAAACCGAGAAAGGGACAGCAAGGGGAAGAAATGCGGGCTGCAAATCCAGCACTCAGGTGTGTTCCTGTAGCGGGGCTGGAAGCCATGGGGATGGGCAGAAGGTTTCCACGTTCTTTTCAAACAAGTGCTTTGTGCAAATACAGCTTGTTCATCTGCTCTTATCAGCGGCGCTGCCAGCTGCCCCAGGCAGATAGCCCGCAACCCCTGTGAGGTGCATGGGGCCCGGCATGTGGCTGCACTTGGTAGTGAGCGGGGAGCACCCTGGAGCTGTGCTGCAGCACTGCCATGCGGATCCAGGGGGACCTGGAGGCACTGCACAGTGAGAGCGACAGCCTTTGCCCTGCCCAAATACATGGCAGGGTTTGGATTTGTACCGGCTTGCTTGCAGGTCCAATATCAAATTGATGAAGGTAGGTGTGTAAAAAAGAATAATAATAAAATTAGTCTCGTCTAAAGAGAAGAAGCCAAATGGTTTTACAGGGTTTGGCACCTCCTTAGAGGTGCTAAACCATTGTGTAGGTGAAAAGCCACAAAGAATGAAGCATTTTCTGACAGCAAGGCCTTGTCTTGGAGCCACTGGTAGGACCTGCGCTAGTGATGTATTTGTATTAGAACTGGCTGGACAATGTGGTTTTGGCATTTTAAAGGGAACAAAAGCAAAAGGGACGATTCCACCAAAGCATCTGCTTTTAGTCAAAAGGTTCAGGTTGTCAGATTTCTACAAGAAAGTGCCTGGAGATGTCTCCAGACCTCAGTAATGCCCATCAGCAACACAGTCAATCAATATGCATATATATATGTAAGAGTGCTCAGCTCTGACATTGTGGCATCATCAATTTTTGTCCATAAAACCTTTTACAGGCATGGTTTGAGTGCTGCTCTGCTTTCCTGCCTGAGGTGGGTACACCATTTGTTGTCTTCACCCATTCTTTTTTGGTCTGTAATTACTTGCTGGTAAAGGGTATGTAGCTGCTTGTAAATACTGGCGGGACTACTAGCGCTCATGGTTATCTCTACAAGAACGGAGGGCGCTGAGATAAGGCGAGGTTTTGGAAAGTCAGGCTCTTGTATGAGCATGGTGAATGGCTTGCTGAAGATTGGAGGCTCCTAACGCTTGTCTGCTTTTCCACCAATACCTGATTCATGTTAGTGAAGTCCTAACTACCAAGCTGGGTGCTGAAATGTGGATTTCCCAGTGTTCTGTAGTGTAGTTGTTTATTCAGTTTATTTAGCTCCATCTGCCGCAGCGCATCTTGTACGTTCAAGGTCTAAGCAAGTGCAGGTGAAAAGCTCATTCCAAATTATTCCTCATAATTTAATCCTCTTTCAGGTCTTTATTTTAGAGACAAGGGCACAAACTGTGCATTCTGCAAGTTGCACAGCTTATTTATCACCTACTTCGGGATGACAAGGAGAGGAGCCCATCGGTGGCTCCATTCACTGAACAAAAGCAGCTGTTGGGTCAGTTTTGTTTGGGAACAGTTCATGTTAAGGCACAGTTCTGGTGTGCTCTGTGGTGGGTGCTTGGTTGATTATTATGTTTTTCATTTTCATTCTTTTTAATATGGAAATAATAGTGAAGAGAGAGAGAGATGAATGCTTCACATTCGCCTTATGGACCCTTCCTGTTCTTGAAAGTTACACTGTTAACTTTTCAGAAGTGCCATAGCCCACTTTTTCAGTTCTGTTGGGAAACTGACTAATAAAGTACAGAAAACCCATCTGTTCTTGCTTCTTGCTTTACTGGGGCCTTCATCAAATAGCTCATTTTTCATTGAGTTCTTCTTTCTCAATTAATCTTTCCCATAAGAAACATGTTCAGTATCGTCCTCGTTGCTAGATCCCGGAGTAAAATCTACAGATGAGAATAACCTGACTTTGATGTAAATTGGCGAAAAAAATCAATCACAGAGATGGCAGTACAGAGACTGGAACAAATCCTCGCTTAAGAGTAACATGAAAGACACAAATAAGAACCATTTTACACCAATTCCGAACGTTATTTATGTTTGAAACGGGAGAAGATTGTGCATGCTGTCAGCACACCCTAATCTAGCATCTCGATGATGTGTAGCTTGGGTTTTGCATGGATTAAAGCTGCTCGCAGCCCTGCAGACGGAGCATTTCAGAGCTAGGAAGTGCTTAGTGCTGACTCCTAAATCTTGCTGCAGCTTGTTTGATGGCAGAAAAGCCAGATGAAAAATGCTGGGAGGGACAGAAGGGAATCCACCCATCAGTCCCTTCTCCTGTCCCTGTTCTGACCCTTCAGGTCCTGTGGTGAGATGGGCTGTGTGGGATGGTGTGCTGCTGGTATGAATGGCTCCTGGCTCTCCATAGCCCTGAGTGGGCCACCGGAAGGGAAGTTCCCTTTGTACCATTCTGCATGGCTCTGCCATCGTTGCTGGGTGTGTTGCAAGCAGTGTATTGAAAAGTCAGTTGTACCTATGGAACAGGTGGCAGGGAAGAATGAGGGAAAGTCGTTATAAGGAGCGAGACTGAGTTTTGGGCTTGCATGTAATGGCAAATGGTCTCTTCCTATACATTCAATCCAATTAGAGTCCATTGGATGCAAAATGATTACATTAATCTGTAATTACAGTTTGCTAACCAGCTCTTTAGCTGCTGTAATACATAACAGGGAATGCTGCCTGGTGGCCCTGACACCTGTTGGAGGTGTGTGGGCTGTGGGTGTGTTCCCTCTCTTCCTTCCTTTGCCCATGGCAAGCTCTTCCAAGAGCTCCTCTGTGAGCTCGCTGCGGATGTTCAGCATTAGACCTGTGACTTCAGGAGCAGTAATTTCTAATGCGTGCTTTTCTAAGAAAGTAGACTTGCAGAAATAATGCCATCAGCCTGCTTATTTTCTTCAGGGTTTATAGAACCTAATGTTCTGTCTATTTCTGGCATCTGGCTATTACAGCATGTTTTAGTTGCGTTAAGTAGTCAACAATAAGCAAAGCAAAAGCTTGAATTATGTGTGTATGGGAATAATGAGGCGAAGTCACGGATGGCTCTATTTCTGCACGGACAGCAAGTGGCTATCTTAACAAAATCCTTTCAGATAGCTACTGCTGTATTTTAGATCATTTTGGCGTATACTTATGCAATGTATTTGATTTCCATTTGCTGTGTTTTGCTGTGTGGAGGGAGAAGGAGCACAGGAAGTGTGTAACGGGCCAGAGTTCTTCAGTTACTCTTTCATTTCCGTTTCCTTATCAGCAAAACATAAATCTGCAGCATGCTGACAATGAAACCATACGGTGACTCTTCCTGACAGATCAATTTTGCAATACAGGCGGCTCTGTCTGTGCACGGAAGGAGTCTTTTTGGATTATTTTGTCTTAATTCTTACACTACTCTTCAAATTTCAGTGCCTGGAAATTATGTATTTGGCTTTTTCTGAACTCAGTGGTTTGTGTGAATTAAGAATTTACAGAGTATGCTCAACTTCAGTGTTTTTACTTCGGGGCAGTTATTTGTCATGTGAAATAATGTGTTTATTTGCTATAGACAATGCCCTCCTGTGCTGTCAGACAGCATCGTCAGATTCAGGTGCTTTTTGAATGTCGAACATCCTTAGTGTGAAGTAAAGAAATGCACTGTATGAACAATCTCTTGCTTTACAAGAGGGTGCAGGTGTGCCCATAGGATGCTTAAGGTATTTGGCTCCTGGTGCCCAAACTTGCCCACTGATTGCCACTGGTCTGTGACGACCGCAGCTGAAGCAGTGCTCTGGGTGGTGCACAGCATGGATGAGGTGCTTTGTGAGTCCTGTTCAATGAGTCGAATGAACCAGCAGTTGTCTTCAGAGCTTCTTTTAGAGCTCAAAATCAAGAAGTGATTCTCAGCCTTTGCTTTGTAGGGATGAGTGAGTTTTCTTCTTGTGCTCAGAAGTAGTAGCCAGTATCTGAAAATGTAAGCAGAGCACAAGCCTGGGGCTGGTGAACAACTTAGGAGTCATGGGAACTAGGTTAGGGAGACGCGTCTCAAATCTAGGAGGGAAGCCATGAAGCTAATGAAAGCCAAACAGCACGTCATGAATGGTGGTGTTTACTATGAGCTACTTACATATGGCTGATGGACTCATGGTAATGCCTCGCGCGGTCCTCCCAGCTGCAAGCGCTGCCTGCCAAGCGTCACTCTGTGGGGTTTGAGATGTAGCCATTGCAAAAGTGACACAAGCGATATATTGCGTTTCTGAGTAGTGAAAGTTACTGCCACCCAAGGCATGACATTTTCTTGATATATAGAAAATAAATACAAATCAAGATGTAAACCTGGCCAGCACGAGTGTCTGTGCAGTGTTGGTGTTTTACTTCAGCAGATGATGCAGCCTCCAACACAGACCTCAGCTGAAAGCCAGAATTCTTCCTTGTAGTAGATGTAGTCAAACAAGCATGCCTGAAGAGTTTTTAAAGGATAGATCTGTGCAGAACATCTCCTTGTACAAATACGAGGGTGGAAGCTCACTGAAACAATAATTTTCAAGAGGTGGAAGGATAAAAGTAACCTGGCAGAAGAGTGGGCGCAGTGAGTAACTGCAAGGACTTTGTGGATCATTAATAGGAAGGGATGCTAGAGCTCACAAGAGAGATTCGCAAATGGCTTATTAGAAGACTACTGCCAATGAAAATTAGGGCAAATCTGATCCAGACGTTTTAAATCTGAACTTGGATAAAATCCACAAACTTGTACTGGCAAAAATCCCATCTATGCGTTACAATAAAAGCTCCTACCAAAAAAAAATGAAAATGATGCCTTTAATGTTTTGATGCTGGCCAGAAGAAATGGTGTTGAAGAGCTCTAAGAAGAGAAAGAAATAGCATTTCTTGTGTGGCCAAATGCAGATATGTGGAGTACAGTGGATGAACTTTTAGCTAAAGATCTGTGTAAACCCAAGTTTAGGAGCTATCAAAATGTTATCACTTATTGGATGTTGTCAAGAGGAGTCTTGGAATTACTGCCTCAGTTACATCCGTGCAGGACTGTCATCTGGGGATGACATAATGCTATTACAGCCCTGGCCAAAGCAAGGAAATAACCACAGCTTAATGGGACATTGGCAAAGGAGAGACTGTTGCAGATCTCTGTAATGCTCGAGCGAAGGAAGTATTTTTAAATAATAATGATGAAAGGTCACTGACAGTCTGAGGTTTTAATCGCTCTACGTATGCAATTATGGGCAAGGACAGTGCAAGAAAGTGTAAAGAACACCGGCACCAGCCACACGTTACTCAGAATGGCCAACAGTGGATTAAATGTAAAAAAGCCTTGGAAGAAAACATCAAGAGCTACATTATCTGTTCTTTGGCTGTGCAATGGCTCCAGGTAAACTGGCAAGTCTGCTGGAAGAGTCTAATGAGGGCTGTTTAGGAGGCTAAGCAAACGTAACTTGAATCAAGCTTGGCTCTGAGATACTTTCTGTGTCTCCTGCAGCTAGAAGTGTCACTGACATGAGCTCTAACTGTGTGATCTGGTACCTAAAAGTAGCCTTGAAACTGTAAAATGAAATGATGTAGGCATTTTGCAGCTTATGATGATGGCTTTTCACAGCATCTTGGGTGTATAAGGTGAAGAGAGAAGCTGGTAAGACTCTGAAGTGAGGCAGAAGATGATCCAGCTCACACATCTGATGTGTTCCAGGCATCAGATGTTGAAAGGAAGGACAGAAGATAAGGGAAATGACACACTAGAAAAGATGTGCTCTTGTGAAGGCAAGTTGCTGCCGTTGTGAGGGACTGGAAGAGGTGGCAAAACGAACAGAAGTAACCTACGTGGAATTAAGAAAAGCGTGTTTTTAAAATGAAGTCCTTGGTGTGTATTTACTTAGATTAGACCAGTAACTGTCACTGTGGTTTTATTTGGTGTTTTGCTGAGATTCCTCTGGTTTCGGTTTTCCAGGGAGTTGGTTTTTATAAGAGCATAGATGGAAGATGAGTCAGTAGTAAGCCCATCTCCTGCGGTTTGATCAGAGCAGCTTAGAGTTAATTAATGACTGGAGGGTTTTTTGGCATGAAAAATGAAATAGACTTGATATCAGCGTTGTAGCTCTGTTCAAGTGTTCTTGAGGAGATTATTAAAACTCTCAATTTCTTTCTACTTGTACATGTGGAAGGCATATTTTCCCTTCTTTATTTTGTTTTGTGCCGTCTTGGTGTTTGCCACTCTGGCCTTGCAAGAGCAGTCCCGTTGCCTCTGAGGCTGCCCGTGGCCCTGCTGAAGTCATCTGGAAATCAGCTGAGTGAAGGGAAATTTGGTTTCTGATGCAGAAGCAGTGCTGCTATTTAGTAAGTATGAAACATAAAAAAGAGGGATATGCAAAGCAATTTCCAGGTTCTGTCAGTGCCACAGTACAGGAACGGAAAAATGCAATTGTTGTTGTCCTTCAAGTATAGTTGGATATTATGTGTTGTCTTAATGACTGACCATTAAAATTTATGTTAAAAATGAACAAAATAAGGAATACCGTGGCAACAAAACTTGATGTATAAAGCTAGTGGCTGACAGGAGGTTGCCAAGAGGAGAATAACTCAAAACTCAAAGAACAGTAATATACTGCAAAAAATAGAGAAAAGCCAAAGGAAAAAAAATGTGTAACACGTGAGCAGTACTACAGTGCTTGTAACTTGGAAATGGAGATGATGATGTGATGTCTCTCTTTGTCCCCTTTTCTCCTTGTCCTCTCCCTTTGCAAAAGCCGTGGGAGCTGTCAGCTCATCTCAGCCAGGGTTAGTGGAGGTGCGATATTCTCTGAAGATAAGGAGGTCATTTAGGGTCATGATGAGATGCTACCAAATAGACTGCAGTACTGAAGGATGTGGTCAGTCCATTAAGTCTTGGAGAGTTTCCATGAGAGAGTTTGTGTCATGAATGTTCCCTGCATGGAAAATGCCATCCTGGGTACTTAATTGAACACAGAGCCCAGCAATGTGGGAATGGGTCCAACAAGACCATGCCGCTCATAGATTAAGTTTTGTTTTGTTTGAGTTGTCTGTTTTTATTTGTTTGTTTTTAATGTTCGTTGTGTGAAAGTAGCTGTGTAGCAACATAAGCGAACCCCATTGCATGGGGCTGAGAGCGGAGGAGCTTCTGGAAGGCATGACAGGGTCTGGCTACAGACTGGCACCTGGCAGAGCAGGCGACACTGCCCATGCAGAGCTCTGTTCCTTTCTTTGACCATTAACTTGGGCTGATTTAAAATACAATTATGATAAACCAACCAAAGTAAACCTTCACTTTCTGCTCTCATGTTGCATTGCCTTATGTGTTTGTTCTGCAGGGCAGTGCAGCCACGTGCCCCCTCCCCAGCTGGGCACCCTGCAGATCATTCACGGCAATGGCACCGCCGTTGGGACGGTCATCGCCTTCCAGTGCATGGCTGAGCACCAGCTGGAGGGGCCGGGCATCATCACCTGTGTATGGAAGGGGAACGGTACCCAGTGGACGGCAGAAGTGCCCTCCTGCAAGCGTAAGGCTCTTCCAGAACCATTTCCAGTCCCTCTGGGCTGCAGTGTAGTTATTTAGCCTTGTGTATCTCCTACAACCTGAGGATTAATTCTAGGCATCTGTGCAAGGAAAAAGACAAATTCAATTTCCTTCAAAGTTGCCCTCACTGACTGTAATTGCGCTCCATATGTGTTCTGACATCGTTAATTATCGTGACACAGAAAAGACTCCATCAGATTTATGCCCGATCTTACATCACCGACTCCGGTAGTGTTGCACCCAGAACAAACGTGGCTCTGTAGCTACAGGGTGTTCTGTTCTTTACAACTTGTGGAGATGCGACCAACTAATCTGCAAATGCATTTGCAGACCTCTAATCTGCTGGTATTCTTCTCTGAGGATATTTTGCTATAAAAGAAACACAGCAACGTTTCTCAACAATATCAGGCTGTTGCCTGTGGGCAGCTGCATGGGAAAGTTATCATATTAACAAATAGCATTTGGATGTGTACCTTTCATGCTGTGTTTCTTCCTATTTATTATAAGATGGTTAGTAATTTGACTGGAATTAGACCCAAACAAAACTCTACTGCATTGTACTTCTGAGCTTTGTAGTATTTGAACTGGGGATCTCAGTCTGTATCTCAGATTTGTATCGTTTTAAATCATCGGTAGTTGGATAGCTCTTTAGACTCTTATCAGTCCTTCTGAAATTCAGGTGTTCATATCTCTGGTTTAAGAGATGCCAGTAAAGAAAATAAATGACAGAAACCCTCCCCTTTGTGTAGAGCTGAGCTGAACCATTCCTTGTGCTGGTATCCACGCTGAAAGAGCCAGATGAGTTCTGAAGTGAGATATGTTCAGAGCTCAAAACGAGCTGGCAGAGGTCTGCATTGGCTTTGCCTTGCCACATTCCCACTCTTCTTTTGTCTGTATAAATTCATTTCCGATGTCAGATCGCTGTGAATACAGAGCCTTACAGATACCATCCGTTCCATCCCCAAACAGAGGAAGACCAGTTGGTCACTTCCTGCCATATGGGGTATCATAACATAGAGCTATCCTCAGTATAAAAGCCTTCTTTAAACCCACATTCCCTTCAGTATTTGTGTTTGCAGCTCCACTCCTTGTCAACCATTGATTAAAGCAGTCTGGTATCTCATCAGCATTTGAGAGACCGTCAGAGTTGTGCTTTTTAGTTGCAGTGCTAAAGGCATTGTGTTTAATTGCAGTACCAAAATACTTGTGAGCAATTACTTAGTAGCTTATAAACCGGGGAGTTTTTAAATAGCCCAGTTTAAGATCTGCGTATCTTTAGGTTGAAACCAAGGTCCTTCAGTATCTTAACATGTGCTTAATACTGAGCTGTTATTAGCAGAAGTGTGAAGCCAGGTAGATTTCAGCATGGTTTAATGAAAGTATGAGAGATAAATGTGTTGACCTCAGAAATGTTCTCCTGTGTTTGCCTTGCTACAGCCATATCAAAGTATGAGACTTTTGGATTTAAGGTCGCAGTGATTGCTTCCATCGTGAGCTGTGCCATCATCCTGCTGATGTCCATGGCTTTTTTAACCTGTTGTCTCATCAAGTGTGTGAAGAAAAGTGAAAGGAGGAGGACCGAAAGGTATGTCAAGAAAAGGCTTTTAGAACCAGCTTAAAATGTGTGCACCACGTGAACTCCGTTGCTGTGATAGCAGAGCTCCTTTCTGGGACTTGATGCTTAGAACACCACGATGATGTTAACTACTTACAGTCCTCCATCTGTGGGGTAGACCTTAGGCATAGAAAGACTTGAAATCAAGAGTATTCAGGTGCCTAATTTTTTTTAATACTGAATGACTAAAGTGGACCTGGACAGATCTAGATCTACCCAGAGCTATGCAGGAGCTGAACATACAAGTCTTACTCTCTGGCCCAGTCTTTTCTCTCCTTGAATTATTTAAGTTTGGCTGTAGCTTTGCTTCTCTTCTTCTCTCTCTTTTTATTCCTTTGCTCTCATTGAACTCCTCTGGGAAATACAATCTACTCATGTCAAAACCATCACAGCCTTCACCATCTGCAGAGTGTGCTTAGAGCTGTCACAAAGATGCGACAAACAAGAGCTAGAAAGACTTAAGTTTATGTCATCTGGCTTGAAGCACGAGACAGTGGGCAGAATTATAAGCACACAAGGGAAGAAGTAAAATTTACTCATCTGATCCATTATAAAAACTTAGTGTGGAGGATGACTGAGTGACCAAATGTGTCTGAATGCTAAATCCAAGCAGCTGCTGTTCATGAGGGCATCTACTCAGATTTACCTGCTGTAGAAAGTGTTCTGTGTGCACCTGTGCTTCATTTCCCTCTCACTTTTCCTGCTTGCTGCTTCTGAAATGGTGTAGCTCTGTGAGCTGGCTGCTCCCAGAACAAGCTGCACTTCTTGTTGATTTTTAGCCACCTCTTGCTTCAGAGAAACATTTGAAGTGAAGTGAGGGAGAGTGGAGAGGACTCAAGTGAAGGTCTCTGTGCTCCGAGCTGCGTTTTATCCAGAGCTGGGTGGGAGCCAGACTGACTCTTTGGGGGGAAATTCTGTAATTTCAAAATCTGACTGTAGCCAAAATACAGATTTTATTTCCCTTGAAAGGATTTTGCATGGCAAAGAAGCCTTTGGTGTCATTCATACTATTAGGTTTTCACTCACAGCATGAAATACATTTTGAAATGGAAAGGATGACTGGCGTTTTCAGGATCGCTGCTTTTCTTTCTGATAAGACTATTCATATCAAAGTCCTTGTTCTTCATTTATTTTAAATGAAGTTTTGTCAAAATTAGCCATCTGCATGACTTTGATGGCTTGTTATTTTTTTCCTGCAAGAGAAAAAGACTTTCACGCTGGGCATTTTGACCCAGTTCTGCCCCAGGACATGAAATGGTTCCCTTTGCTTCCCTTTCCCAGTGTGCTGCTGCCCTCTGTCCTGTGGCAGTTGCCTTTCTGCAGCCGGGGGTCTGAGGGCTTGAGCAAGTGCACATAGAGAGAGTCTCTTCTGTTAGATGAGTTGATGTAGTGGAAAAATGAGGACCAACCTCTGGATGCACAAAGTGTTTCTTGATCCAGAGAGGAGATACAGGTTTGCTAATACAAAGTGAGAACATTTAGGAGGAGGCTGGTTCAATAAGTGTCTTTTAGGCCATCTCTGAAAGAAAAGGCAGTCTGTATCTGCAGAGCAGGGAGTGTCCTCATCTCCCCTTCAGCTTTGAAATCTGCCTGTCTGCTTTTTCTGGCTCTCTTAGTAGATCTGCTAAAAAAGGTCACCTCTGCCTACAAGCCTGTCTTTAAGGTATCTGATGATCCAGCAGGACGTGCCATCCTGTGCTTTATCCCTGCGACTGGGGGATGGCAGGAACCCCTTTTTGCAGTGCTGCAAAAAATTATTAGAAGATACTTTTCATGAAATAATGTACTCCCTAAAATGGCAACGCTCTGTGGTCTCTTCGTGCACACCTGGAGCCGGACTGGTGTGATGTCACTGATAAAGGTCCATGAGAGCATTGACACAAAATTATCTCTTAAGTGCTTTCTCTATTGCCTGTAGTCTCAAAATCTACTGTATCAAATGGACATAATTACTGGTGTGTCGTTCCTTTGAACTCTCTGCGGGTGCTCATAAGACAATTGCTCTCTTATTTTTGTTGTTTGCTTGCTTTTGTTTTTTGGTGGTGGTGGTGGTTTTTTTGCAGAATGCTAGGTAATGCTTAAAACCCATTTATGCTATCTAAGGCTCTCCCCCTTGAGTGCAGCAGACGTTTAAGTTTGGAAATTTGGCTCACATTTGAAGTTCAGCGTGTGTTTAAATGCTGTCCTAGTAGACATGGATTTAGATTTAAACTCCAGTGAATGAGGGCTGTGGTCAGATAAAAGCTCAGGTATGCAACTGTTCATCACAGTGCTGTATTTTACTCCTTGCTTTATTCACAGAGATATGCAGCTGTGGTACCAGCTCAGAACTGAAGAACTGGAGAACATGCATGCTGCTTACTTCGGTTATAAGGGAAGAAATAACAACAACAACAACAAGAAACTCAGGAATAAATCTGTATTTGACGACACGACTAACATGGCGTATGATAACCAAGGCTTCTACAGGTAGGGTTGTTAAAATGTAGTGGTTTTGAATGAGGTTGTTGAAGAAATGTTAGCATTTGTCAAAGATGTGCTTAGCAAACTGCCCCGAGGAGGATGTGCCAGGGCATGGTGGCAGCACCGAGCTGGAGAGGAACACATGGGTTTCCTTGAGCGTGCCTGTCCTGGGGGAGTTGTGTTGCCCAAAGGTGGCAGAGCAGAAAAGCTGAGCACTTGGTTACTTTCAGCAGTGATTGCTGAAGCCTGGTTTGCAGAGGTCGCACCAGGTTAAGTGGAGAAAGGTTTTTAATTGGCTTTGTTAAGTGGATGCTAAACAGCAGCAGGTAAGCGGCTACAGTGTGCGGTTGCAGGGTATCGTGCTTGCCTAAGAGCCTTAGCAGAGGAGCCAGCCAGGGTCAGCCCAGGCTGTTCCCGTCCCTTTGTGCCTGGAGGGCTCTCTGGAGAAACATCACAGTGTGTGCAGAGCAGCGCAGTGGGATCCTCAGCTGCAGTGTGCCACTGCCCCATAAATGCCACCACAGTGGGAACTCTGACCCTGCAGCAGCCCAGAGAAATGTCCAGGCTGAAACGAGGTGTGTCCTGTGGCATGTGTGCATGTGTGGTGGGCAGAGGTGTTTTTATTGATTCAAAATCACCTCCGAATGTGTCCAGATGTGTTGTCGCCAACAAAAGAAACTCGTGCCATCTGTTACAAATACATGTCATTGTGTCTTTGATAACCTCTGAGTGTTCCTTTGTCATCGTGTATGGTAATATATGGCGCAATCCTTGTTTGCTTTTAATTCACTGCTCCCTTGTAGAGCTTTTCTGCACAGCAGTACCTGTGCTTTGTAGCGGTTACCTGCAGAAAACAGCTCTATGCAGATTGCAAACCTGCTTCCGTGTCACAGTGCAGCCGGAGATTTTATTCCAGCGGAGCACTTACCTGAGAGTCTGATGGCTGTTTAATCAGCTCTGAGCTGTGGCTGTTTTCAGGAAGATGTATAAAGCTCATTAAATGAAGTTCATAAATGAACGGTTTTCAGAAGTCTCACGGTGCAGTTTTTAACTTTGGACAACTTCAATCTTCTACAGCGTAAATGTTTTGAAAAAGCGTAATCTGCTTTTAAAATAACACGGGTAAATAAACCCGGGGCTGTCTGCAGGGCTTAGAGCTCTGCTGGAGCCTCAGCTCCTTCTGCTGCTTATCTGCACCACTCCACAGGGCAGAAGCCGCTGTATTATGTTTACCAAGTTCCGTACATCTTTTCTTAACTGAAACGAGCAGGGAATACACAATTCTTCCGGATAAGCAGCTTCTCTGGGGCCAGAAGTCAACAGTTTGATTATTTCTTTAGAAAACTGGAGGGTGTGCAGTTCTCCAGTGGGGAAACGCAGAGGGCGGGAGGATAATGCCTGCGAGCTCTGCTTTTCCTGCATAGAACATTACAGATGCAGTGTTGGGTACTGGGGCACAGACTCGCCTCCTGGTGCACCAGGCCACTGTCAGCCATGGTGGGCTTTCTTTCCAGGATATGGAGGTGGAGTGATACTGGCTAATGACTAGTGAGCAAAAACCAGCTGGAAGAGCAGGGGTGTCAGGCCATGCACACCAGAGGAAGGGTCTAACTGTTTCTCCCATAAAGAACAGGCACTGTTTCTAATTGGACATAGAAATAGTATCTAAGCTGTTATAGACCAAATAAAATGGTCTTGGGATTGCTCTGGGAGCAAGTGTGACTTGTTACCAGTTCATGCCACGCTCGCTTTCCTCACCCAAATAAGATACGCTTAATCTGGGTTAGTAAGAGATGTTCCCTTCTCCTGTTTTTGTCTGTTAAATGGACATACACAGAGGGTGAGGTGTGGAAATGATGCTAGCATGTCTCGTGCCAAGTCTCAGAGACAACAGGTGGCCTGTCAGCTCTGCTCCCCTTGCAGGACTGAATGGTGCATGTCACAGCTAGGCAAGGTCTCAGCGTGCTGTGCTCCTGAGATGTCTCGGCTGATATTTGGCCAGATGAGGACATAGGTTGTGCTGCTTTTCAGACTGAACAGATCCAGATATTGTCTATGTACATTGCATATCAAACATTTTTGATTTGCCACTTTAAGGAACAAAAGTGCTTTAGGAACAAAGAAAATGAAAAGCCAGTTCTTTCAGGCAGGAAAGACACTGGTTATATTTTATAGAGTAACTCAGGAGCACAAGGCTATCATCTGTTAAAGTGGTGCCTTAGTTTGCTGATGAGATCATTTTGACTGTAATGAGGTGCCATAACAGAGATCCAGAATGCTGACATGGAAGTTATAAATAATGCAGGACCTGGCTGTTGGACAGCACAGGCTCCAGTGTGTTGTTCTGGTCCCGTCTGCCCTAAAACGAGGTCCTCATCCCCTTGTGTTTGAAGTGTGGAACAAATGTGATGAATATGTAGTTTCACTGGGAAACATTGAATTTTAATGACAACTGCTGTAACTATAATGAGCCCCATTCTGGCTTCTTGGGTGCATGAACAAATTGCTTTAAAATGCTGAGAAATATGTCTACGAATACCTGGGATCATTAACAGCAATGTAGTCTCTGTTGATGCTGCTGCTTCATTTGGATGTAAGGAGCCATAAGGAGGTTAAAAATAGCAAATTTTAGCAGCAGCTCATGTGTGCAGGAGCTGGAAGCGTATTTGCTCTTTTATAATATTGGAATAGTTCATCAATGCTGAGTAGGAACAGCAGGTTACAAGGCATGGGGTGCTGGGAGGGATGTGCTTTCCCCAGAAGGTTGGAGCAGAGGCAGCGGGTTGCTGCATGACACAGGGCCTGAGGTTGATTACAGAATGCTAATCCTCAGCTGCAGGAGGTGAGAGCGGCCCATGGGCAGCCTGGCAGCCGGGGTGCAATGCCTGCAACCTGGAAAGGGTGCACTATTGCCTCCCTGATTCTGTGGGAGAGTGAAACCAGGGCTATTAAAGTCATCCATCCAAGGTGAAAGATCATCCTCAGAACAGCAGAGAGCATCACACTGCTTTGGATTAGATGGTCGCCATGGGTCTCATGGGGACATTAGCACTTAAAGTGCCATTCTGGGGTTTAAGAGGTGTTTTTCTTTTAAATGGATATGTTCCTGAGCAGCAAATTTGAGTAAATTGAAGTAAGTTTGAGTCAGTTGTTTTCTGGTGAAAAAGTAACTTTCCTTCCCAGTGAGACCGTGCTGAATCCTTCTTTGGGATAATTTGCTTTGGCAAAACACTGCCCAAAATGAGCAGTGTTCATCCATCCCAAGCAAATACGCATGTGGGACCACACAGGCTGGGTCAGCTGCCACAGCCTGGCGGGGCAAGAGTCATGCAGGCCCTCCTCTGTGTGCTCCTGATGATGAACCAGCGGCTGGTGGAGCTTGAGAGAGGGAGGTGGATGTCAGCAAGAGCTGGAGTTAAAGGCACCGGTGTTGAGAAGAGTGGGGTCACCTACTGCCATGGGAGCATACAGCTGCTCACTGGGGTGCAAGGTATGGCTGAGCTGGAGCAAGTCTGCCCTGGGATCCCTGCCTGGAGCCAGGGAAGCTGGGCAGCCTGAGCCAGCAGCCACCTCTTCTCCATGAGGCAGTAGTGCCCCTGTGACAGGTCACTAATGTGTGCACCAGCTCACAAAGCCACCGTGAGGCCAGGCAGCAAACTGCTTTTGGCATGCAAGGGCAGTAAGGGCAGACACGGCTGTGCTGAGGCACAGTTACACACCAACATGCAGAAAGGCACCCGTCCCAGGAGAAATACATAGAAGTAGCAGTGAGAAAAAACAGAGAGCTTGTTTCAGCTCTCATCGGCTTCTGAATTACAATGAGAAATAGCCACACCGAGGGAGACCTCTGCTTGCTTTGGTTTTTCTGCACATGGGCCTGTGTCCTGTGCAGGGACAGGCACTCCCTCAGCTCAGGGCTGTGCTGTTATTTTCCAAGAGAGAATGGACGGTCTGGTGTTTTCATGCTAAGGGAGAGCTGAGTTCACCTGGAGATTGACTCCTTTTGGGATGGGTGCTCTTCAACATCTTTATCAAAGACATAGGGGGATTAAGTGTACCCTCAGCTAGTTTGCTGATGACACCAAGCTGAGCGATGCAATTAACACAATAGAAGGACACCATCCAGAGAGACCTGGACATACTCAACAAGTGGGCACTCGACAGTTTAATGAGGTTTAACAAGGCCAAGTGCAGGGTGTTGCACTTGGGTTGAGGCAATCCCAGACATGCTTACAGACTGGGAGAGGAACTCCTT
Organism: Aquila spilogaster; assembly: GCA_024606505.1. Taxonomy (NCBI): domain Eukaryota; kingdom Metazoa; phylum Chordata; class Aves; order Accipitriformes; family Accipitridae; genus Aquila; species Aquila spilogaster. The sequence goes on from JANHGO010000043.1 coordinate 556,125, forward strand.
GAGAGAGTAGCCTGACACAGAAGGACTTGGGGGCCCTGATGGACAAAAAGCTGCACGTGAGCCAGCTGTGTGCTCTTGCAGCTCGGAAGGCCAGCAGTGTCCTGGGCTGCATCAGCAGAGGGGTGGCAGCAGGGAGAGGGATGTGTTTGTTCCCCTCTACTCTGCCCTTATGAGGCCCCATCTGGAGTACTGTGTCCAGGCCTGGAGCCCCCAGCACGAGAAGGGTGTGGAGCTGTTGGAGTGGGTCCAGAGCAGGGCCATGAAGATGATCAAGGAGCTGGAGCGGCTCTCCTTTGAAGAAAGGCTGAGGGAGTTGGACTTGTTGAGGTTGGAGAAGAGGAGGCTCTAGGGAGACCACATGGCAGCCTCCAGTACTCGAGGGGAGCTTACAAGCAAAAGGGGGACCGACTTTTTATGTGGTCTGATAGTGATAGGACAAGGGGGAATGGCTTTAAACCAGAGGAAGAGAGATTTAAGTGAGGTGTTAGGAAGAAATTTTTTACTCAGAGGGTGGTGAGGCACTGGCGCAGCTGCCCAGAGCTGTGGGTGTCGCATCCTTGGAGGTGCTCAGGGCCAGGCTGGATGGGGCTCTGGGCAGCCTGAGCTGGTGGTGACAACCCTGCCCATGGCTTTAAGGCGCCCCTCAACCTAAACCATTCTGTGGTTCCATTCTATGATTCCTTTTCCTCCTCTGTCAGCTGAGAGGACAACCAGATAGGAACCAGCCCAGCTCAAAAATACATCTAAAGATCAGCAAAGAAACTTGGTGATTTTGCCCCCCCGTCGTGAAAGCGTTTGGAAGAAGCCATGCATTCAGCATTTGGACTGTTCTTGAGGTGAATTATTTTACACAGCTCTAGGCCAAGTTATAAAGCATTCTCTGTGAAGTAGCGATCTGACTGCAGGAGTGAGTCAAATGGAAAAGCCCACGTCTCAGTAGGCTTCAAGTTCTCCTTCATATATCCACTGCAGCTGGAGCACATTATCAAGGAGAAAAAATCTCTTCTGCAGAGCAAGAGGCTAATGTCGGCTCCCACAGAAGGTATTTTTAGCACCTGAATTTTTGTGCTGGAGCCCTTTTTGACTATAAAGATGCATTACCGGCATGCCTGGCAAAGAGCAAGTAGGAGCAATCCAACAGAAAAGATGTCCAAGTGAAAAGATTTCACAGAACACAAGCCAGTGTGCTCTTAGGAGAGGCAGCTTGGTGTTTTGAGCCGACTCAAGAAGCTGCATGCAGGGTTGGTGAAATTAGCTCATAGCTTTGGCCTCCACAGTAAAACAAAGTGTATTTTCATTTTCCCTTTGGTGCAGTGAAGTTTTCCACTACCTTTTATAAGGGGTTCCACGGGAGGTGCAGATCAGAAGCTTGTGTTGCTCTGAGCAGTGTCAGCGTGTGCCCAGGCCCACAGAGGGAAAGACCCTCGGCCACGTTCCCATCCTTCCGTCTGCCCCACGGGGACACTTTCCCTGCTGCCTTCCCCCTCTAAACACGTTAGTAGAAGAGATTACAAAGCTGAAGGATCTGATGGCCTTTTGCTAGCAGCATGCTGTGGTGCAGGTTTACCGCAGTGAGGGGCAGCGCTTGAAGAAATGCTCATACTGAGAGACAAAGTGGTTCAGGGCTGGATGGAAAACACAAGTAGAAGAAGCCACCAGAGCGGCCTGAGTGGCTGTCAGAGCCCCCCAACAGGAGCTGCAGAGCCAGGGGATGCATCCGTGGAAGAATTAAGAGAGCAGAACTTCCACAGTAGCGGCTTCCTGCAAGGCAGTCCGGGTCCCCAAAGTGTCTGCTGCACCTGGAATGCCGTGAAGGGCTATGGGAGCTCATACTGGTTCTGCATTTTCATTAGATCTCTTTTCATGTTAAAAGTCAGACTGCCTGGGCCTGGCTGAAAATGTCTCTGCATTGTGAGTGGGCATTGTGCCTCTGCCCTGCATGCCGTGACCTGGCACCAGGCTGGCTGCACCAAGGGGCAGAGCTGAGCTCGTTTCTCCCTCTGAGCTTCCATTTCTTCTGTCTGAGCCCACGGCTGATGTGAAGATCCCACTGCCCGGGGATGCAGTCTGCACAACATCCTCGCGTGTGGAGAGCACCAGTACTGCAGGAAGCGGTGCAGGGCTGCTCATCACCATGTTGCTCAGTGCTGATTCCACTGCACGAAGCATCCGGTGAAGCAGCTGCAAACAGCACAGGCCATGTCTCGTACAGCGTGCACAGTCCATGCCATTCCCTGTGTGAGGACTGTCTGGCTGTGCAGCTCTTAAGAGAGGAGGGAGCAGACTCAGGCACAGCAGAGGGGCTGGCTGCCTTTATGTGCCTTTTGCATAGATGATTGCACCCTGCATTGTCCCACCCTGAGCTTCTCCATTCATTTCCCCTTAGCAGTTATCACAGTGCTTTGTGCTCCACCACCTCTCTGGATCTGAAGTCTCAGCACCTTCTGATGCACCTGTTTCACAGAACTGCCAGGCGGGGGAAGTGGGCTGTGGTTTAGCCTTGGGGCCCTGTGACAATGGCAGGAGTTACAGGACATGTTTCCTGTTTACTTATTGTAAGAGAAATAAAAATGCAATGAAAGAGACAGCAGAACCAACCAACCAAAGAAAGCCTTGCTCCTTTGTATCAGCAGTTTGCAATTACCCTTCTCAAATGTCAAGTATTGTGCATCTAAATGGGATATTCAGCATGTGGCGTTCCTGGATGCTCTCGTGTTTCCAGCTAGGAATACAGGGAGGTCTTCTGACCTTCTGACTAGGATGGTTTGGAGTAGCCCAGCTGGAAACTAGCAGTAAGGAGCTGAAAGGGGCCACATTTTCCCCGCTAACCTGGGCACCTCCTCGGGGTATGTTCTGCTGTGCTGATCTGTGCCCTCTCGCATTGAAAGCAGAGGTGGTTTCAGATGCCTTTACACTACCTGGCTGTAGTTCGTGCCCCAAGTCGTTTGGTAATACAACTTTCCAGTGAAGGGCAAGATTTAATGTCTTCTACACAAGAGATGTATCTGCAGTGTCTGTACCAGAGCAGTTGCTTGTAACCGTGCTTTTATTTTCTGCTCTTTCCCGGTGGCTCTGTGCGTTCCTGCATGAAGCACACTTCACCCAAGAGCCCTTCCCACAAGCACTCCTGCTGGCTTCCTGCAGCCAATGCATGCAGCATGCAGACTGCACCTCCTGAAGAGCTGCTCACGTGCACGGGATAGGGCCAGGCTGTCCTGGATCCAAGTGCACGGACTGCTGCATTCCCCACTAACAAAGCAAGGGCTTTCCTTCTGCACCACTCAAAGCATTCTAGTGCTCCTGGTAGTATTCTTTAGGTAGCATCGCATTCAGTTGAACCTGGGGACTCATTTTATGGAAAACAAAGAGATAACATCTGCCCCAACCCCAGGTAAAACCAACCCCACAAATCTTTCCAAGAACTGCCCCAGCTTTTGCAAACCCAGTTATTTGCACCGTTGCTACCTACTGCTTTTAATGCTGGAAGAAGCGAGCCCCTTACAGCACAAGCAGTTTGCAAAGTGCCCGATATGCAAATAAAACAGATTGGAAAGTTCTGAGAATACGTTAGAGCAAACAGAAGTGAAGTAACTTTCCCCTTCTTGCTTACAGATTCCAGGAGGAATGGACTCGGGACATGGCAGCTTCAGGGCGCTGCAAAGCCGGCGAGCGGCTGCCCAAGCTCAGCAGCAGCAGCAGCAGCACGCCTGGGAGACACGCGGTGCTGGGACACAGCACTGCGCTGCACACAGTGGATTCAGTCCATGTGGTTGAGGTCTGTGGACACTCGGATAGATATAACAAACCCAGGTGTCACATACCTGGGTAGCTGCTGGCTGAAGCACACTTCCTTCTCTGGACCAAAATGAAATGGATTGAAATAATGTGCCTTAAAGACAACGCAGGAAGTTAACTACTCATTTAAAGTTTTATATATTACAAGGTGGTTATTTAACAGAAATACTTCGAGGTCTGATATAAATAAAATAAGGAAAGTTGAGGCTGGCCATCAGCAGCCATTCTCTGCAGTGTGCTGTGTGTTGTGGCCGTGGCAGAGCATCATGTCATTCTTCTGTACCTCCAGAAAGGAATGGGAGCCGGTTTGTGTCTTCGCCTCATAGAAACTCACTGGTGATAATTACACATTCATTACGCCTTCCTTAACCTGTGTTTTTTGTAAACATTTCAGGAAGAAAAATCCCCCATATTTTTACACAGCAGTATGATAGAATGACAATAAAATGCTTTTTAATTAAAAGCCCCTCTCGTTTTGCTAAGGGAGGCCTTACTGTTTAATCCCACTGCTCTGTGTTTAGTGACCACGTGCAGCAGAGGCACAGCCCCAGACCCCCAGCCACTCCAGGAGCCCTGAGGAGCTGCTGCTGCACCCAGTGAGTTTTCACACAGCACTGACACTGCAGCCCGGAGTAAGGCAAGAAGGTCACAGATGTTCAGGTAAAACCGATTCCTTGATGGAATTAAAAGTACCAAGGAGTTAACGAAGCAGAATTTGAACCGTCATTGCTGCAGCTTCAGGAAATTGTGAAGGACAAGGGAGGCTGGGGAAGGTGTGAAAGGGCTTTAATCAGGAGAGAGTTGAGAACCACAAGTAGTGCCAGGGGGAAGGTGCTTCTGATAGCCACGAAGAGCACAGGACACGTGCCTGAAGAATCAACTGGCACAGAAGGCCACAGGAAACAGCAGTGCAGGTGGGTAAGTTCAGTGCCTCCATGCAGGGCACCGGTCACTGCCATTTATTGAGGGACCTAATCCAAGAGGCAGCACAGTTACAACAAGATAAGGAAACAACACCCATACTGTCTTTCATGAGATTTGTGGCTCTGTTTCCTCTGGGACTGTGCTCCATTTATGACGGCTGCACCCCCTGGAGTTGGTTTTATTGCTCATGCAAACATTATTTGTTGTTAGGAGGAAAAGGAGTGCTGTGCAGGGAGATGAAGGCAGCTGAGAACCTAAAATAGACACTTAACGCTTATTAAGTTAACCCTTAAATGCTTGGCAGCCAGTGATCTCAGGTTCAGGTTCCCATTTCTGCTCCAAAGGAAATGCATTTCCATGTGCATTTTATGAAACAACTGCAACACCCCAAAGTACGCACACAGGCACAAGGCAGCCCCCTTCCTGCAGAGGTGCTCAGAAGTGAACCGCTGCACATTGCAGGATGATAGGATAATTCCTTGCAGACAAAAAACCTGCCAGCAGTGTTTGTCAGAGCACTGCTCATTTGCTTTCCCTGCCCTGGGCTTTAGGGCTGCTCTCCTGGAGCAGGCGGCTCTGCTGGGGCCGCTGCACTGCTCTCCTCCTCAGCTTTGGCTGCTTGCAGAAAACCAAAAGACAGTTTTTAAGATCTTATGCTAAATACTGAAGAGGGAATGGTTTTTAAGCCAGCTGACGCACTGTTTGCTATAGGAAAGCTTCTGATCCTGACATCCTTTTAAATGAAAATCCACTCTTTGAAACAAATGAAAGAGAATCCATTCACCATGCTGGGAACACGCAGTGCCTATGTGGTGCTGGATGGAGCCCTTCAGCCCACCCCTGGCAGAGCCCCTCCTGTGGGGAGCCCTCATCCAAGGCTCACAGCGCAGCACTGCTGGGTCCTGTGAGTTCTGGCACCGGTGTCACTGCTTGTTTTCTTAGGGTGCACCTATAAGTTGGATGTGAAAGTCAGAGCTTCTATATAAAAATATGTGGGTATCTCACTCTTGTGTTTGATGGGAGAAGTTTCAGACCAGAAACGTCGAACAACAGAAACAATCCCAGGTCCCTTTGGTTTCTTTGGTGATGCTGACATGGCTGGGAGGAAGCCTGGCTCCTGCTGCCAGACTACCTGTCAGTGTATGTATACATACATACATGTATGTATGGCTCTGAGGTGCCTGCTGTGGCTGGGAGAAGGGGAGGAATACGTTTGAAGCTGTGGAACAAGGAAGTATGGAAGGACACAAGAGCGCTGCCTGAGTGAATGTTGCTTTCGTTGGGCTTTCCACGCAGGCATTGGAAATGCCAGCATTCAGCCAGGTACCCAGCCCCAGGGGGCCGGGGACAGCACGGGGTTGGGTTGGGGCAGGCAGGGGGCACAGACCTCCTGCAGTTTGGTGCCCAGACGTCCTGGTCATCAGTGAGGCCTTGGAAGCCCAGGAACTGGTGAACCTGCTAAAACTTAATGTCAGATCGAAAGTGCTTGCTCAACATTTTTTTTAATTATTATTTATCTACAATATCACACGGCACAACTTTTTAACTTTAACTGAATGGTAGAGGTAATTGAATCCTCTGCTTAAAAGGACCAAGCATAAAGCTCAGCAGCATGCCAGCCAGTAGCTTCTGAGATCCCTCTGCACATCTCTGTGTGATACAAGGAACCTTGGCCACTCCATCCTTCAGTAACAGGGAGAGGTGACCTTTCTTGCTTATATTTTAAGGACTATTACAAAGAAGGCTGCTTTACAGAGGCAGAGTTGAAAGGCTCTCATGCAGTCACTCTACCACTGACTATGGCTATTTTCACTGCAACCAGAACGCACCAGCTGATGGGAACGCTGCAGTTCCCAGCCCTCTGCATGGCAGGATGTTTCAGAAGCAGTCTCCTCTCCTGCTAGCCAGTGCCAATGCACCGCAATGGGGGAAACATGAAACTCTTCTGGCAGAGCAGCAAGCAGGGAATGAAAGTTCATCTGACATAAGGCAGAGCTGAGCAGCTTGTTCCTGGGTCCCTGGCACTTCAGCACGTCTGTGTTCAGGCTGTCCATGTGCTCAAGGTCACAGTTCTATGGCCATGCTCATGGCGGTGTCCTCATGTAAGGTGCTGTGCAGCTGGGGACTGCATCCATCGCTCACAAACCCATGACTGCACAGTGCCCTTCTGGTCCCTGGGCCAGGGTCAGGTGGAGTTCAGGTGGTGACTGCCACGTGAGTGCAGTGCGGGCAGGGGCTGTGCTCTGTGCTCCATCTCAGTTCAGCAGCTCTGTCAGCTGTTTATTTATACACCTGTTTTAAGGGGAGGATACCCAAATGGCCTCATTTGCTTCCTGCCTTTCAAAGAATTCATAGAATCATCACAGAATCGTCTGAGTCGGAAGGCATCCCTGAAGGCCATCTGGTCCCACTCCCCTGCACTGAACATGGACACCCACAGCTCCATCAGGTGCTCAGGGTGCGTGCAGCCTGACCTTGGGTGCCTGCAGGGACGGGGCACCACCACCTCTCTGGGCAGCCTGTTCAGCTCAGTGCTTTGGGGTTCTTAGGAAAAAATAAATCAGAACACAATGAGTATTTTACTCATGTATAATTTTATTTCTGTTTTAAAAGGGATCAGATACTGAGCTGTGTGGTTTTGAAGACCTATGCGAGGCCAACTGTTTGTTATCCTCTGTACGAGCAACGCAGCAGCTTCTGTAGGCTCTGTAACGAGCCGCCCGCAGCCAGGGGCCGGGCTGGGCTGGGAGCGAAGAGCTGAGACTTGCGGCAAAGCCAAAAAGCAAGAGAGAAAAAACAAGCCGACCCAATCAGCCCGCAGGCGGCGGCTCCGCTCGGCTCGGCTCGGCACGGCAGCTCCCCCCCACGGCTTTTCCTTTCGCTTCGGGGCCGCCCTGACCTCGGCGCAAGGAGAGAGCGGGGCCGCGCCGCCCACGGGCCATGCTCTACCGGAGCCGTGAGTGCGGGACCGGCGTGCGGACCCGGCCCGGGGCTGCGGGGCTGCTGCTCGGGGGCTGCGGGGTGAAGCATCGGGTTCTGGGGCTTCTGCTCGGGGCTGCTTGCGTGCCGGGCGCTCGGGTTTGGCGGAGGGAGCACAGCGTGCAGCTGAAGCTTGTGAAGCGCGTCGCCTCGCCTCGCCTTTCCTTAAGCGCGGGACTTTGTTAAAGTCGGACTTCGGTTTGTTCCGCCGGAGATCCTCTCCCGTTCGGCCGTGGGAAAATAAGAAGTCGGATTGCGATGTAACAATTAACAGATAAATAAGAGAACGCTGCGTGCTGGCGCTGCCGTGGCAAGGGTGAGGTTTAGCAAATAAAATGACTCTATGAATAAACAGATTGGGAGGAAGCGGGAGGAAACAGCCGTGGCTTTGGGATCAGCCGGCAGGAAATGCACGGCTGCCCTCCGTGCGGGAACGGCGCGGGGTGGATTGCACAGGAGCTGAGCTCCCGCAGTCCCTGCGCTTTGGAAGCGGCTGCTGCCTTCAGGTGCTGTGGAAACAGGTGGGATCTGTCCCCAGAGCACTCGGGGTTTGTGGAGCTGACTGTACCGGCCCATCGCTGCTGCTGGTCCTGCGGGCGGGATGCAGCCCTGTGCTGTGTGCCACGGGCACCATCCTTGGCTTGGAGTTGGATGGTGCCAAAGCCCCAGCACTGTGTGTGTGCATGGGGCACGGCCGCATGCCCTCCGGCGCCCTGAGCCCAAGCTGTGCTGTGCAGGGGAGGCTCAGTGGCATACGTGCCATGGGTGTGAGCAGGAGCTATATTTAACCCCCGGCTCCTGTATCATCGTCGGAGCTGATGGGACAAAAATACCTCCGGTCAGTGCATGCTGCAGCTCTCCTGGCAGCTCTGCTTCACCCCGTGCTCAGTATTTATGGGGGAAGCTCTGCTCTATGCCGTGCTGGAGTGTTTCCAGTTCTGCTCTTGAGGCACTGGTGGAGGTGCCAGGGGAGTGCTGAAGCAGAGCACAAAGCGCAGTGGTTTGCAGCTATGTGACATGGCCGTAACAGCAGTGTGCCATCCTGCAGTGTCTCAATAGAGAGGTGAAATAGGCTTAAAAGTATGATGAAAGGAGCTATACAGTGACAACGCCTGCTTCTGTGGCCACAACAAGGTCAAGGTTCCTATGTGCTGTAATAATAGTGGTAAGTTAAAAATCTGCTTTCGTGCTGCCCAGAAAATCTGACTTCCTGAAGGTAAATGGAACGAGCTCTGGATGCTTGTACCCTATCCATTTTCCCAAGGACAGGCACCTTAAGTGTCACCGTATTTTGTAATATTAAAAATACTCCAGTGAGTTTTTTATTCTATATCCTTATGCTTTCTAAAGGTAAGGCTGCTTCCCTTTGTAGGAAGGAGGTGTAGGATGTCTCATGGGGCTTGTTTGGTAGTGGAGGGACTTGTGGCAAGGTGGGCTGCAGGAGCCTCGTGCTGCAGGCAGCTCCCATACAGCACAGGGATGGGATAACTCAGGCTGGAGGGCAAGAAATGGCAGTGATGGGTGATGCCTGTGGGTACCAGAGGGACTCGGGATGCACTACCTTCATCAGAGCTATCCCAGGCTCTGCTGGGAGTGCTGGGAGCTTCAGTGCACTATCACAGCTCGTTCTGTACTTTTGCCATATAGGGAAGCAGGATTTCCCCATATGTTGCAAAAATATCAGATTTTTTCAGTTAAAAAAAAAAAATCTGCAGTAGTAAATAACGTATCCCCTCATCATAATTAGCAAAGCCAAGGTTCAGCCGTGCTTCTCTGCATGGCTTGTAGCCAGGAATGGCACATTGCCTCCATCCCTCAACGGCTAATTAAACGTTTATGGAATGTTGTGCTAACGGGAGCTCTAAAACACAGAGTTCCCGTGCTTCCTCGTGAAGAAGTTACATCCGGGATCTGAACAGTTAAACTGTTTGTGTTAAAGCAAATCGCGGCCTTGCTAATTCCGCAATTAATCGCTACAAACCTCATGGCTGGGAAGCGTGAATTCCTGCTGTCGGCCCGCACAGGGCACTTAACGCCGGCTCAATGCGTTTCCCGCGGCGCTGAGCCCCCGGCACAGCCCCAGCGCAGCGGCGGCCGCACGAGGGCGGTGGCGCGGGGCGGAGCGGAGCGGGACGGGGCG
>JANHGO010000043.1:566062-584229 GCA_024606505.1 Aquila spilogaster
TAAGCCATGAGCTGCCAGCTTCTCAAGGAGTATGCCATGAGAGACAGTGTCAAAGGCCTTACTAAAGTCCAGGTAGATAACATCCACAGCCTTTCCCTCATCCACTAGGCGGGTCACCTGGTCATAGAAGGAGATCAGGTTGGTCAAGCAGGACCTGCCTTTCATGAAGGCTGACTGGGCATGACAGGCATGACTGACCCCATGCTGACTGGGCCTGATCTCCTGGTTGTCACAGTCTAGGGTATCCATTGTGAGAGCAAACAGCAAACCCTTTTTGGCATGGAAAGACATTAAAGAACTGGGCACTCCGCTGCTTGAGCCATGGCATATTTATACATCAGCACGCCCAGAAAGATAGCTGTCCCAGGAGAAATACAGATAGCTAGTAATAAGAAAAAGCTGAGAGCGCTCTTTTCAGTTTGCATCAACTGCCTAATTATGAAAGAAATAGCCACACCTAGGGAAGCCTCTATTTTCTTTGCTGCTTCAGCATGATAGTCTTGTAACCTGTCCTGGAATAGATACTCCCTTGACTCAGGGATGTGCTATTATTTTGCAAGGGAGAATTGATGGTGCAGTATTTTCCACACTCAGGGAGAACTGAATTTAGCTGTAGACTACCTTCTTTTCATCCTCTGTCAGCTAAGACGAGAACCAGAAAGAAACTAGTCCAGCTCAAAAATACATCTAAAGAGCAGCAAAGAAATTCGGTGATTTTTTTTTTTCCCCTGGTGTGGAAGCATTTGGAAGAAGTTGTGCATTCCAGATTCGGACTGTTTTGAGGTGAATTATTTTACACAGCTCTAGGCCAAGTTATAAAACATTCTCTATGAAGTAGCTGATCTGACTGCAGGAGCGAGTCAAATGGAAAAGCCCGCGTCTCAGTAGGTTTAAAGTCCTCCTTTCAGATATCCACTACAGCTGGAGCATATTATCAAGAAGAAAAAATCTCTTCTGCAGAGAAACAGGCTAGTATATTCTCCCACAGAAGATATTTTTAGTACTTGAAATTTTTGTACTGGAGCCCTTTCTGACTACGAGATGCATTACCAGTGTACCTGGCAAAAAGCAAAATAAGGACAATTCAACAACAAAGATGTCCAAGTGAAAAGGTTTTGCAAAAAAACCAAAGCCAGCACGCTCTTAGGAGAGGCAACTCGGTGTTTTCAGTCAGCCCAAGAAGTCATGTGCAAGGTTGGTGAAATTAGCTCATGGCTTTGTCTTCCACAGTCAGATGAAATGTGTTTTCTTTTTCTGTTTGATTTAGTGGCTATTATGGTTGAAGTTTTCCACTACCTTGTGTAAGGGGTTGCAAGGAAGGCACAAATCAGAAACTCATGTTGCTCTAAAAAATGTTCATGTCTGCCCAGGCTTGCTGAGGATCATGGCTGTGAGCCAAAGGACCTTCTAGAAGTATGGACAAGATGGGATGGGACACTTATCCACATTCCTACCTTGCCCCCTGCCCCCTTGACGCACTTGCCCAGCTGCTTTTCCCCTCTGAACACCTGAGTAGGAGAGCTGAAAAAGCTGAAGGATCTGAAGGAAGCAGGATAGTGTGGTGTAGATTTACCACAGTGAAAGGGGACAACACTTGAAAAAATACCCCTGTTGGGAGACTGGCTGCTGCAAAGCTCAATGGAAAACCTAAGTAGAACAAGAAAAACCCACTAGGATACCTAGAATGACTGTCGGGAGGTGCATCAGTGGGAGAATTAAGGGGGCAGAACATCTTCTACAACAGTGCAAGACTGTTAGTGGGCCTGGGGAAACCGATTTATCTGGGTGGTTTTGAAGGTCAGCAGTCTCACCAGAGAGCTGGACCCTTCGCTCCCTCCAAAAGATCCATGCATTTTCCTTTATGATCGGCCTCACTGTCAGAAATTGCTCTTATTTGTCTGAAAGGTCAGGCGTGCAGAGCTCAGCCCTGCTGGCTCCTGCTGCCCAAGGCTGTGGTACATGTGCGGGGTCGTTTGCACAGCGTACTTGAATGTCTGCGTGGGTGTGAACGTGGTCCCCTCTGCTCAGCTACAAGGCTTAAATTGCAGAGACCCACCAGTGGGCAGCTCCCAGGGCTGCAGGAAGAGATGTAGGACCGATCATCACTGCGGTGTTTAATACTTCACTACATAAAGCATCCAGTGAAATGGCTGCAAAGAGCAAATGACCTGTTTGATACAATTGTACGTAATTTATAGTTCCCTACGCATGCGATGTTTGATTGTGTGGCACTTAGGACCGGAGAGGAGGAGACCCAGCGCAGGAGAGGGGCAGATTTCCTTTTCAAGCTTTTACACAGATTGTCCCGCTCTGCGAGTTGTCCCACCTTGAGCTTCTCTATTCATGGAGGTTTTTTTCTTCCTCCAGTTTGTTATTACTGTGCTCTGTGTTCCCCACCACCACCTTTCAGAGACTAAAATCTTCCAGTAGCTCTTGACACGTTTCAAAGAAAGATCAGGCAGGGGAAGTGAGCTGTGGTTTCATCTTGGGGCCCTGTCACAAAGGGTAGGATAGCTGGCTGCTAAATTATACCAATTTCTGAATTTCAATCTTAATTGTCATCGCAACAAGCATGGAGGGTGTGTGCACAGCAACATGTGCTTTCAATAAAGCTGCTATTATTGTTTTCATAATGCTTCCATGATTACCCCAGGGTCTTGTACAAAGTCACCAGACATACAGCAACAAAAAAATCCCCTCCCGTCCTCCAGTATCAAAATGTCTTTGCAGAGCCAGTGCCAGCACCAGGCAGCATTGTGGTAGCCCCACCGCTCTGAGTTCTCACACTTCTCAGATGTCCCCTTAACAGCGGTTTCCCCTCCAGCTAGGAACAGCGCTCAAGTCACACAAAGCAAAATTCTTGTGAATCCTCTAAAACCCATTGACAAATGCTATGGTGGCTGTTCTCCCCAGATGGGACCTCTGACTTTATATGTCAAATGAAGTCTGCCCTTGTCTAAAGTACTGTGCATCTAGGTAGGCTGTTCAGCACCTAGCATCCTTGGGTGGGTTTGCATTTCCAGGTAAGAGGACAGGGAGGTCTTCCAATCCTCTTACCGTGATGTTTTGAAGTAGCCCAGCTGGCAACTGGAGTTAAGGAAAGCTGAAGCGCTTGAAAAAGAGTCACACTTATTCGGGGTAAAGTACAGACCTCCCACGGATGAAAGTGCAACCTGACGGCCGTGTGTGCAGACGAGAGCCCACTGCGTGCACATTTATCTGTCCCTTGTCACCACTGCAACCCTCTTAATAGCTCTTCTCAGCCTCTGCTTAGGTGGAACCCCGACTTCACTGTCCCTCTGACATCCACAGGGTTCAATGTACTGCAGTGAATGGAGGGTGCCTACTGTTACCTCATCCTAGAATTATTTCAGTCAATGGAAGCTTAATAGTTCCTGAAATGGGAGGAAGAGGTTGCTTAGCCAGGGGTATAGTTGTCCTCCAAGTACAGTTTTAGCCAGTTTGGCTTTCTGAGTTGGTGGTGGACTGTGTGTAATTGCAGAGTTTCACAATGCAGAGCTTTATAGGAGAAAACATCAGAATGGGATGAATTCTGCCCAGGTAAGCTATATTTATTGCACAATAACCAGAATACCTAGATTTGAGCTATAATCCTGGCACGCCTATTTGGGGGGCTGTGGCTAGCCCAAACAAAACTTTATCCCAGTTCTTCTTCCTGTACACATTCTTTTGATTTGATTTTTATTTTGTAACTATTGACTACCACCTCAAGGAGACAGAAATGAGTTCCTCCTACTATAAAAAAAAAAATACATGGTAGCAAGTATCTCAGAAGATTTTCTTTCAGCAGTGAGATCTGCAGCTTTAATCCACGTAGCTTCTGGTCCCTGATGGCAAGCCACAGGGATACTCAGATGGGTGTTCTGGTGTCCAACACAAAGATACTTGAGGGCTTGTTGACGCACCAAGATTAAAAGGCACAGTTAGAACAGTATAGGTCAATACAGAGTGGGTAAAGTTACCAGGCTGGTTTTTTGAGAAATAGATGGGTTTGTTGTTGTCCAGATTCCTGGTGGGTAAGTTCTGCTCATCTGAGCACCTCCTTGATGAGTATATTCTGACTACACTGATACAGCACCTTCTCGCATTGAGTGCAGAGGTGTTTTAAGACACCTTTACACTATCTGACTGTAGCTCATGCCCCAAATAGTTTTGTAATACAGCTTTCCAGTGAAGAGCAAGATTTATTCTCCTTTACAGGAAAGATGCATCTGCAGTATACCTACTCTGTACCAGAACAGCAAGACCTTGGTTATTTGGTTTTATTTTCTCTTCTTCCCCTGCGGTTCCTACATGTATGCACATTTCATGTATGAGCATCTCTGCCGGCTTTCTGCAACTGATAATTGCAGAATGCAGTTTCTGTTTCCTGACGAGCTTTTCATGTACGAAAGGGTAAGACCACGTTGTCCTGGATGTGGGTGTGCAGGCTGCTGCGTTCAGTGGCCGACACTGACGGCTACAGAGGAAACTAGAGGAGCCACGTGAGCCAGCTCACCTGCAGTGAATGTGGGGCAAGCAACCTCAGCATCTGCCCTGTGTGCAAGCAGCTGCCGCGGAATAGTTGATGTTTTACAAAAGCCCACATGCTCAGACTACAGTAATTTGGCACAAACCCAAAAGGGCTGTGTCTTACCTGCTGGTTCACAGAGCCGTGTCCTTAAAGTCCGCTGCATCCATCATGCCTCTTGCAGCAGAGTTCAAGAACAAGCTGATCCCATCCCCTCATTTTCCTGAACGAGTTGTGTGTAGTTTACTGAGCATCTTTTCAGCAACTGTGCCATTTCTGTCTGCCACTGCTGCTGCTCTGCCCACACCATCCACTGCTGGGTTATTTGCTGCCTGGGTCAGTAAACTGTGCTGGCTTACCGCACAGCTGGGAAAATCCTCCTTTCCCGGTGTGAAAAGGTAGGGTGCAGGATGGATCGGTGACCACCAGCGCTGCATACGCATGCAGCTGGCAAATACAGAGTCCCAGCCTGCGGTCCCTTCTGGGAGGGCCAGGCAGTAGCCAAGTTGGGCAGTTCAAGGGCTAGCACAAGCCACGACATGACTGCGCTGCATTGGCATCGCTGGCAGCTCTGCAAATAACACCTCAGATCCCACGGAGCACAACTGGCTCTTGTGCTCCCAACAGTGCTCTGCTAATCAAGCAAGGACTTTCCTTCTGCACTGGTCTCAGCATTCAAGTGTTCTTAGTAATACTCTCCAGATAGCGCAGCATTAAATTGAAGCTGGGGACTCGTTTGATGGAAAACAAACAAGTAACATCTGCCCCAACCTCAAATAAAACCAACCTCACAAGTCTTTTCAAGGTCTGCATCAGCTTTTACAGAGACACAATTATTTGCCCCACTGCTGCCAACTGGTTTCAATGCTAGGAGAAGTGAGTCCATATGTTACAGCACAAGTTGTTTGCAAAACATCTGATGTGCAAATAAAATGGATTAGAAAGTTCCATATCCTCACCAGAGCAAATGAAACAGAAATAACTTTTTCTTTCATGCTTACAGGTTCCAGGAGGAGTGGACTCGGGACGTCATAGCTCCTGGGTGTTGCAACGATCATCTGCCTGTGTTAACCAAGAGCAGTAGTGCACCTGTGAAACACGCTGTACCAGGACACAACACTGCAGTACGGACAGTGAATTCAATACATGTCGTTGAAGTCTATGGACATAAAGATAGTTACAACAAACCGAGCTGTCAGATACCTGGATAGCTGATGGCTGAAATACAATTGCTCCTCTGGACCAAAATGAAATTTGCATAGAAATACGTGCCTTAAAGACAACATAGAAAGTTAATTATTCATATGAATTTGAAAGTTTTCTATATTCCAAGATGGTTATTGAACAGAAATGCTTCAAGGTCTGATACAAATAAAAAAATGGACGTTGAGGCTGGCAGTCCATAGCCATTCTCTACGGCGTGCTATGTATTGTGACCATGGCAAAAGCATAATATCATTCTTCTGTACCTCTAGAGAGAAATGGTAGCCAGTTTGTATAGTTGCTTCATACAAAGTCACTGATGATAATTACACATGCGTAAGATTGCAACCTTCTTTTAACCAGTGTTTTTTGTAAGCATTTCAGAATGAAAAATCCCCCATATTTTTACACAGTAGTATGTTAGAACTACAATAAAATTTTGTTTTAACTAAAAGCCCCTGTTGTTTTCTATCAGGAAGGCCTTTTTGTTTAATTCATCTGCTCCGCATTTAGAGACCATGTGAGACTGGGTGCAGTAGAGGCACACCTCCAGATCCACCAGCCTGTCGGAGAGGGGAGAGCGTATGGAGGGGTGTGCAGCCTTACTGTGGCACACTTTGCCCTGCGAGGGAGCATACCATTGACCACATAGAGCTGGCGTACCTGTCGCCGCGCAAGAGAGCAGCCAGCGTGCTGGCTTGCGGCTGGGGAAGGCGGTGCAGCCTTCCTGGAGCAGCGTGGCCCAGGTGATCACTGCAGCAGCCCTGTGAGAGTGCTCCATATAAAGGGGTGATGTCATTTTTTGGAAACCTGCCTTCTTTTCCTGTTATTAATCTGTTTGCTGTGTGAGGAAACAAGGAGGGGGCGGGTCTTGTTTTGTCCATTTTGAATAGTTAAGTAACTGATGTGGCTCTTATTCTGCTGTTTATAGGCACACACATGTATATCTTAGAGTTACAGTATAGTTATTTTTGTTCAAGTTGAAGCCTTATTTATTCTCCAGTCATCAGCCGTCTAATGGGTATTGTCACATTCCTGTCATCATGGAAATATCTTATAGCAAGCTCCAGTAATTGTTTTATTGTATATCCCACTTGTTATGAATCAGGTATCCTCTTAAGACCTTCAGTTCTGAGGTTTTGGTTTTGAAATTCAAATTATTGTAGCTGCTGGCAGGCCTAGAAGTGCCCTGTTCATCCTGGCCATACTCACCAGAGATCAAAAACACGTGCTTGAACTTAAGCTATGTGGAAGTTGTAGCAAAGGAGCCTTTTTTTTTGTTCCTAATAAGCTCGGTTCTTCTATACATTACAGCAGGCTGCAGCCCTGCAATGCACTTCGCAATATGTGCTGCAAAAAGGAGAATGGATATACTTCTCAACATTCATTCCAATTAAGTTCTCAATTCATTAAATTAATATTAGGCAATGTTTATCAGGACACATTTGTGCTGCGAACCGTTTTGCCTGCAGTTTTTCGGTACCCTGCCAGACCCAGCCAGCTTCTGTACCCAGATGCACTCTTGCATCCCGTGTGCAGCGTTTGCTTCTGGCTGCATGTGGGGCTGGCACCGGCTCCATTGCCCGTCCCACGCCGCCAGCCCGGCTGCAGCCGCGCCAGGCAGCTTGCAGGGTCGCTGGCGATGTTTGGGAGGATGCATAGGGGTCAGAAAGATTTTGAGAAAACGTGTTCTAAAGTCTTGGCGCAAGGCAGTCCCTAAGATTTTGAGAAAACGTGTTCTAAAGTCTTGGCGCAAGGCAGTCCCTAAGAGGGGCCAGCTGGAGGCCCTAGCAGGGTGCCCTCAAGTGGAAAATGGGATGCAAGGATGTGAAATCTCTGCACAAAGCTACGCACTCCAGCCGTCACAGCAGCAGCTCTTCCTCACTGCTGGTGTGGGACTTTCTGGCAGGACAGCTGGGAATGGCTGGGCTCCATTCGCTGGAGGAAAGCACTCCCGGGTCCTGTTTGAGAGCGAAGGCTTGAATAGTGTCAGTGGTGAAAGTCCGCAGGTGGATGAGAATAAAATCAAAATGTGTGAAAGGAGTATAGAGACAAACAAAGGCTGGGAAAACCAGCCAAGCATCCAAGATGCTCCTGTACATATGGCTGGTACATTAAAATTAAATGAAAAGAATTTAAAGACTCTCCACATAATAAAAGGTAAAACTGAAGAATAATTACTAGTGCTTGTGGGACAAATGATAGGACTAGGATCTTGGTATGGTAAATGATAGCTTGTTCCAAGTAGGACACATGAGAAGAAAGGTCTATACATTCTCTGAAGTTCAGCATGGGGTGAAATGCTCATTAATTAATGCCTGTGGTTGGAGAACGAAGGGTGAAGGAGCGTGGAGCATGGGCTGCTGGGCGTTCAGTGCTGTCTCTGCAGTTAGGAGGAGGAGCTGGGAGAAGAAGTTTACTTGGGGAAATAACAGAACCATCTTTAATATTGGGTGACTTTATTTGTCTAATTCTCTGCTGCAAGAGTGTACAACCATGAGGAGTTTGAACGTATGTCTTGGTGACTGCTTTATTTCTGAAGGTGATGGGAAGTGGGGTGGCAGTTGCTTCTGACTATAGCAGGGAAAAACTTGTTAAAAATCAAAAGTGACATTTGGGTGAATGTGAAAATAAGTGACATTACATTTTTAAGAAAAAGAGGAAGAGCAGCAGAGTAAGGAAAATGGGCTTCAAAAAGGCAAATTTTGACATACTGAAATAACAAGTATAAAGGGTCTATGCTGAAACAATCTGATAGATGGAGCGCAGGAGAGCTGGCATTCACTAGCAGAGACTGTTTAAAGGCATGCCAGACAAACCTGATGCAGAAGACAGCAAAAAGTCTGATACAGCTGCTTCAGGAACTCTGAGGACATGTAAATCAGAGTGGAAAAACTCAAAAAATGGAAATGTGGCAGATGACTGAGGAGCACCACAAAAAGAGGTGAGTGGAGCTGATCAGAAAGGTAAGAGGTAATGTGAGTTACAGCACGCAAGGGAAATGAAAGAAGAGAAAAACACAGTGGAAGAAACAGAGTAAAAGTACAGGTAAGGTATTGCTTGGGAAAAGCAAAAACGGACCAAGAGAGGACAACCGCTTAATGACTACTTTGGATCAGGCATCATTGAAATGTTCACTGGTTAATGCAATTAATTTCAACACAGGACTGGGATTGCAGCCTAGAATAAAGCAAGAAAAAGATCACAATATTAACATAAGTTTGATTCCATGATGAAATTCTTCCTAAAGCACTAAGGAATCAGCTAAGCAATCATTGATACAACTTCAGGAAACTGTGAAGGGACAAGGGAGGTCTTAGAAGATAGGAAAGGGCAAATTAACTCTAATAAGGGGCAAGTAGAGAACGTCAAGAAGTAGCAGAATGAAGGTGTGTCTCCGATATCCAGAAAGAGTGTAGGACAAATGATTAAACAATCAGTTTGCAAAGAAAGCACCTCTCAACCTAGGATTAAACAGAGTTGTAGGCATGGGAGGGAACTGCTCTGTACTAGTAGTATCATGCCTGACTTTTCAAAAGCAGCTAAGGTACACGTGTGAAGGGTGGCCCAGTTATGCTTCATCCTGCCTCTCTGCAGCTCTTCCGAATTTTCTTCCTCTTCCACATCTTTGTGATTATGTTAATTGGATTTCATGATTTAGCTCCCTGGCATTTTAATTTTATCACATGACTTTAAAATGCAATAATATGATTGCAAGTCACTGAGTGAAATAAATTCACTTCTTGGGATGTCTGGGTGAACACACTGTGTGAGAAGGGAGCCCAGTTACCCTGTTCTACAGATGAGGCCAATCCGAGTAATGTTTGATGGGGGAAAGGAAAACCTTGAAATGACAAGGACATTGATAGCCATGGGAAGCAACAGAGAACGTAGGTAGATTTACCATCTTTGTGCCAGAGCATTGGATTACTATCATTTATTTAGGCGTCTAACACAGGAGGCAGCAAAGTTACAACAAGATAAGGAAACAACACCCATACTGTTTTTGTAAGATTTGTGGCTCGGTTCCCTCTGGGACTGTGCTTAGTTTATGACGGCTGCACCCCCTGGAGTTAGCTTTATTGCTCATGTAAACATTATTTATTGTCAGAAGAAAAGTAAGTGCTGTGCAGGAAGGAGATGAAAGCAGCTGAGAATCTCAAATAGACATTTAAAAACTCGTATTTATTAAGTTAACCCTTAAATATTTGCCAGCCAGTGGTTTCAAATGGATTCAGGCTCCCCCTTCTGCTACAGAAGACTTGCATTTCCTTGTATTTTTATGGAGCTGATGGCTTGCACTTAAAGAACAAGTTAAAATGCTACAATCTACATAAACAAGCACAAGACAGCCCCCTTCCTGCATGGATGCTTATAAATTAATTGATGTACATTACAGTATGACAGGCTAATTCTTCACAGATTTAAAAACTGGCAACAGTGTTTATCAGAGCAATTGCTTATTTGCATTCCCTCACCCTGTATTTTAAAACTGTTTTCCTAGAGCAGGTAACTCTGCTAAGGCTGTTGCACTCGTCTGTTGTTAAGCTTTGACTGCTTGCAGAGAACCAAAAGACAGTTTTTAAGATCCTATGCTAAATACTAAACAGGGAATGGTTTTGAAGCCAGCTTACTACTATTTGCCATAGGAGGGTATCTGATCCTTACTTCCTTTTAAATGAAAATTCATTCTTTGAGACAAAGGAAAGAATGCATTTGCCATGCTGGAAACCTGCAGTGCCTGAACCTGGGAAGTGCTGAGTGCTCTGCATGGGAACCCGCTGAACCCTGTGCCTGCAGCAGTAAGTCCTTACAGAAATACCTCCTGTGGGGAACACATACTTGTATTTGTGGGATATCACAGAGTACAGTGTTGCCAGATCCTGTGATTTTTGTCACAAGTCTCGTGATATTTTCTTAAGCCACAAATGGTAGAGCCCGATGCATATGTGAAAATCACAGCTTCTATTTAAAAAGAAAAGGGTCTCACACTTGAATTTAAAGGGAGAAGTTTCAGTCCTGAAGTGTCAAACAACAGAAAAAACACACAAATCTCTTACGTTTCTTTGATGGTAGTGACATGATTTGGGGGAGGCCTGACTCATGCATGATTCATGAATACTTAAGCTATCAATGTATGTATGTATGACCTTGACATGTCTTGAAAGAAAGGGAGCGACTACATTTTGATCTGGATGGAGCAATGAAGCTTGGGATGGACACCAGAGTGTCTACCATAGAGTTAACATTGCTTTCATGGAGACTTCCACATGGATTTTTGGCCATGCAGGCTTTCTCCGGGACACCTGCCCCTTGGGTATTATCCTGGAAGTCTCTAAAGATGCTGTTTTCCTCAGCATGCTCTGCCACTGACAGTCTAACTTTTGGTTATGGGCTAGTATTGTTCAAAGTTTCCAGGAGAAACCCAGAGAAGAGGCAGGACTGTGAAACTGATGGCATGTGACAACCTGCAGGAGGTGGCCCATACCACTGGTCTGAAACAGCATGGCATCGGAAAGCAGGAGTCCTCTGGTTATACCAGACATCAGCTGTAAGAACAGGATATAAATGACTGATGGTCAGGCAGAGATCTCTAACAATTTTGCTTCCAAAACAACCCAGTCATCAGTGATGTCTTGGAAGCAGAGTAACAAAATGAATCTGCTGTAACTTATTGTCAGATGCAAATGGTTTTTGCAACTGTTTACTTTCTTTCAACAATGTCACGCAGCACAACTTTTTAATAACTTTAATTAAAGGGTAGATGTAATTGAATCTTCCGCTTGGAAGGATCAAGAGGAAAATTTGGCAACATGCCAGCTGGTAGCTTTCTAGACGGTTTACAATTGCACCCTTTCATACCATTGATAGCTCAGCATGAAGCTGTTGAACTGTGATACATATTTATTTTGTTTAGGCATTTCTTAAGTGTTCTGTGGAAGTTTCAGGGAAGATCCACATAAATGCTACCTGATGACATCTGATACGGTTTACAAGTTATCTGCAGAATTTACACTACTTTATATACTGTAATGCAGTACTTCTTGTGCCCAGAAAAAACACCTGAGGCAAGAGTAGAAAGCAACATCACAATAAGCACCTTGCAGGTGGAGGACCTCCAGCCAGAGCTTAGACCTGCATGCTCCTCTGGCTTGCTTCAGAAAGGTGGCTACACTTGATTGCGTCTATAGGCCTGTTTCATCTTCAGCACATTTAGTAACTGTTGAGAAGTTTAAGATCTTTTGGGGGGGGGCAGTAGGGTAGGGTAACCAACAAATGATCAGAAGTCCAGAAAAGCTAGTGATATACGTTCAAAATATCCTTGGGACTTGTTTCCCCTCATCTTGGGCTTATTTCCCCACAAGAAACAGCTTGACAAGTCAGCTCACAGGCAAGAGCCAGATAACAACCTCCAACAGGGGTAAAGCAAGATTCCTCTATGACATTTTAATAAACTCTTGCTATGGGGTGGAGCAGTACCTTTCAGATTTCAGGTGGTATTTTGAGCTACACCTCATAACACATGACTATGCAAAATCTGATCAACTCCTGTCCCCCTAAAAGTGATAACAAGGAACCTCATTTGTTTCTTCCTTCAGTAACCTGAGCAGGTGACCTTTTCTACTTATTTTTTAAGGACTATTATGAAGAGAGAGATTATTGAGAGAGCCCATGTTGAAAGGCTCTTGTATAATCATTCCACAACCAATAGCCATTTCTATTGTCGTTGCACCCAGAACGTATCAGCTGGTGGGAACACTGTGTAGTCCCCAGCACCCTGCACATCAAGATGTTTCAAAAGCCAGTCTCCATTCCTAGTAGCTAACGCTAATGCAATGATGGAAACACGAAACTCCTCTGGCACAGCAGCAAGCGAGGCAGTGAAAGTTCATCTGGTGTAAAGCAGAGCAGAAGCAGCTTGTTCCCTGATGCTATACTTAAGCATGTGTGTGTTCAGACTGCTCATGTGTTTCAAGGTCAAGGTCAAGGTCATGGAGTCTGCAGTGGCTTCTAATCCATGCCCAGATGCTGGCCTTTAATTCATAAATCCCATGTGTTGCACGATGGCTGCATACCATCCTTTCTGTCCTTCCTGGCCCGTGGTGTCAGGTGAAGCACTGAGCTGGCAGGGTGATGATTTCCATGTGAGGACACCATAGACAAAGTGGCTTTGTTCTCTCTCTGGAGCTCTGCTGAATGTCAGTTGCCAAATCTGTCAGCTGTTTATTTATACACCTATTTTAAGGGGAGGATGCTCAAATGGCTTTATTTGCTTCCTGCCTTCAAAGAATTTCAATGTTTTGGGTTTTTTTTTAGAAAAAAAAAATTAGTTGAGTATTTTTTCTCATGTGTATAATTTGATTTGTATTTTACAAGGGAGCAGGTATTGAGCTAAGTCCAGTTTTGAACAGGTATGTGAAGCTGGCTGTTCATTATCCCATGTACAACCTAACAGCCAACACAGTAACTTCTATAATATTTTCAAGATGATTTATGATCAGTATACAAGGGCTTATTCTATATACTGACTTTTCCATTGTGCCAGGAACAAGAGATACTCAAGTTTTCCATTATCTGCATCATCTTCTTGTTTTACTAACGCCACCAAAATTTTAAGGATAGGGTGTCATACAGCAGAATCGAGGTGCATGTAATTCACTCATGTAACGAATACAAGAAGTTAAAATTGACCAGGGATTTCCAGACCTGCAGATGCTCCAGGCTGTGATTTCACCTGTCAGTTCTGTTCACATCTAATACTTTGGCTTAGCTGGTCGGGAAGAAAGAGCTGAGAACTTGTGGTACAGCTTCTGCCTTTGTGTTTGGAGTCAGAATCGTTTTTTTTCATCTCCTTCTAACCAACGAAGAAATAAAAGGTGATTATACCAATAAAAATACTATGACTATATGAATAAGACTGGAAAATTACCCATTCTATATGCAAAGCAATCCTAGAAATTATTAGCACAAAAAATATATAAATCCCATAACTCTGAGTAAACAAACATCTTGGTTTTCAGAGCTGATTACACATCCCTTAAAATCAACAGCAAACTGCCGCTGGCTCCCAGGAGTGAAGGAGCAGCCCCACATTTGCACTGCTGGGGTCTGTGCTCCCAGCAGCCGTGACCCACAGACACCCGGGAGGTCTCAGCCGGCTGTGCGCAGCCGGACCCGCTCCTTCCCAGTGTACTTTCGCTTCTCCAGCTTGGCAGTGACCTCTGCTTGTCCAGGCAAGGAGGACAACACTCCAGCTGCCCCGCTGCTGTATGTGTACCGGGCACAGCACAAACCTGTGACACCTATGGATGATGCTCTACAAGACATGTAAGTGCCTATTTTTAATGAGGAAATTGGGCAAAATGACCGGTCTGAAAAGTCCGAATCTGCGGGAACAAAAGTGCGGAGCCAGGAAGGGCAGCAGCTCTGACGGGAGTGGCCAGCCGGTTGCTGTCTTCCCATTTTTTTTTTTCCCTTCTTAGAGTCTGTTTTTATAAATGATCAGCTAAAACTTGCTGAAGGGACCTTAGTGTGTAATTTGAGCTTTTAACAAATATTTCATTGTATTTTCTTAAACACAAAGAAAGACTTTGTTAAATGAACTGCCTCCACTGTCTGGATTTAATTTGCTCCTAAAGAGATCCAGTCCTCTTCAGCTGTGGGAAAATAAGAAACCATATTGTGATTTAACAATTAACAGATAAAACAAGAAAACACTACATGTCAATGCTGCCAGGACAAGGGTAATATTTAGTAAATCAAATAATTCACTCAAATAAACAAATCAGTCAGATTAGCAGGGGGGAAACAGCAATGGCTTTTGAGATTAGCTAACCAGGAAATACATCTGCTGTCCTTTAGATGCTGGGAAGTAAAACATTGTTGGGCTGGTCACTTAGCTTAGCCACTAAATTAGGAGCTAGAAATCTGAAATGAATCTCAGGGGTTCAGAAAGGAGTTGGGCTCTGTCGGTGCAGCATGCCTGCCGTCGGCAGGAAGTGAGGGCTTTGCACAGTGCCACTCAGTCTCTGAGCGGTTTGAAAATCGGCGTTACTCGCCTCAAAGAGCGTAAGGGTTTTGCAGCACTATTTGCGTACGGCTCATTGCTGTTACTAGTACCGTGAGCGTGTGTCCTCCCTATCCGGCTCTGCTTGTTGAATGTCACAGATCATACCGTGGGAGGGGATTCGGTGGCCCAGCTCCGGCCAAGTATGTGCCTCCCAGGGACGTGCCCTGTGCATGCGGGCGGGTGTCCCTCTCTGCTGCCTCTGCCATGGCCGTGCGACTCCCCGAGGACCTGTCTTTCCAAGGCAAACCTAACAGTGATACAGCTGCAGAAGTCTTGCGTGCCATGGGCATGAGGAGGAGATATATTTAACCCTTGATTCTTGTTTCATTATCTGTGTGTATAGGACAAAAATATCTCCAGGCAATGTGGCACTGTATGTGGCAGCACTCCTGAATGACTGATTTTCACTTCCATTTCACTCCCAGTGCTCAGAAACAGTCTGCTAAAAAACATTTAAGATTTGTATTAGAGATTTCAGTTTATGTCACATTAAGACGACCAGGTTTTCAGTTTTGTGGTTTAGGTTCTGGTAGCAATTCCAGGGAAACTTTTTAGCAGAGCACAAAATGCAGTGAATTCACAAGAGTATAAAATGGTCATAAAAACAAATCCTCAGCATGCCCATACTACCACTGCTTCTTAGTACTAGGCAACACCTCTTGTTGTAATATTTTAATATACATATGAAATAGTCTTAAAAATATGATAAAAGGATTATAGAATGACAATTTCCTTTCCACAAGGTGCCTGTTTCTGTCACTACAATACATTGCCAAAAATCACTCTGATACAGGCATGATGAAGGTCTCCATGTGCAATAATAATAATAATAATAATAATAATAATAATTCAAAAAACTATTTTCATGCTGTTCAGAAGATCTGGATTCCTGAGGGTAAATGGAATAAACTCAGGATGTTTATACTCTATTCGTCTTCCCAAGGACACGCACCATAAATGTCACAGCATTTGACAGCACTAAAAATATTTCAATGAGGTTTTTTTTCCCGTGTTCTTACACTTTCTAGATAAAGAAGCTGCTTTCATTTGTAGTATGGAGGTATAGACCAACATTTTCAAGAGTAAATGTGGGGGTGCAGGTATCTCGTTTGTTAATGAAGATGCATATAATCGTGTGAGTTTCAGCAGTTCTCGCTGTGCTCACCAGGAAGGTCTCTGCGATGAGCTCCTCGGAGCCACGGCACAGAGAGCGCAGCGGGGTGCGATACGGTGCTGGGGCGGGACACCGCTAGAAACTCCACCCTGGCAGGCAAGGCCAGGCACCAAAACCAAAGGCGAGAGTATCAGAGAAAGAAATTATCCGGAAGAAAGCTTCAGGACTGTGTGGCTAACCCTGCTAGCTGGAATGCTGCCCTAGGACATGCTAGAAACGCCCCAGTACACCCTAAGCACAATCTCCGGGGTTGTGCTGAATATGACACTTCCTCCGTGAGACCACCAAGTGGCAGCACTTGCAAACTTCCAGCAAATTCTCTTTTTTCATCCTTTTTTAACTCCGGCTAGCTGGAGCTGTGTCTCATAAGAGGGTGTACAGCACGTATCCAAGCGCAAAGTCAAGTCCTCGCTAAATCCTTCCTTACCTCCCGTTTGGCAACTCGTGCCTACCCTGTAGGCTTCAGAAGTCCCGGCCTGTCAGTTGGGACATGCTGACTTTCAGCTTCAGTGCTACAAATTCCCAAGACGCCACACCACTCCAAGCAAGGGGCCGTACCTTTTGTTATCTCTCTGTTTAACCAGTCCTGGTATATTGGTCTAGCTTTTACACGCTTGGGTTAAGATGGCACAGAGGCAAAACAGGGCAAACCTTTCAGGATCTTGTGGACTAGTGGTCATCCACGCAATGGTCATGGTTCCTGGGTGAGGGTGTGTCTTGCTGCCTGGGGACTTGCTACTTAAGAGAAGCTGTTTCAGTAAGAGGCACCTGTGCGAGTGCAGTTGTGGGGTTGAAGCATTTTATGTACCAGTCTGGAGGCAGCGTTGCCTCCTGTGATTTCAATCTCTCTGGAAGATTTCTGTCCCTCTTCAACATAAATATTTTCTTCACGGTTTCAACACCAGTCATGATTACAAATCACCCTGTGTCTTTGCCGTGTTAGAAATCCGCCTTTTCCAATACATTATAAAACCACCAGATTTTGCAGTAAAAAAAAAAAAACTGCAGTAATAAATAATATATCCCTTCCTTTATTGTGATTTGCAAAGCTAAGGTTCAGCCTCGCTCCTCTGCAGCATGGATACCTAGGAAGGCATATTGTCCTCCATACCTCGCTGGGTAATTAAGTGCCGATGAAATTTTGCGCTAGCAGGAGCTTTTAGGATGCACAGATTTCCTTGTACTTCTTCCCTCATGAAGTTAATATATCCCAATTAATTAGATGCTCCACTGCAAGCTTTTCTCTGCTTGAGAGAAGTCGTACCTGCTCCTTGGACTTGAATAACTACCTGGCAAATTTGCCTTCCACATCAGCGCTGCATTTAAACAAACGTGTACAGCGCTGCAGCACGAGAAGAAATACAGATTGCATTCGGGTGTAACGAAAAGGTAGACGGGGTGTCTCGAACAGTTAAATTACGCGTGGAATGACTAACTGCGCACTGGATGGTCTCCCGCCCGTCAGAGGTGAAGGCGTCCATTCGCACCGCCCGGCTGCACCACAGCCCCGGGTGACCGGGTGAGCGCAGCCGTCACACGCGGCGGCGGCCGACCCCTCCGGCCGGTCAGGGCGGCTGCACACCCGCCGCGAAACGCTGCGGGCCCGCCCGCCGCCGGCGGCAGCGCCCGGATGCTGGGCAGGCTCCGGTCGGCGTGGACGGCATCGTTCTCATGGCGCCAAGGGATTGGCGGAGCATGCGGCCAGGCGTGCGGGGTCATTTGTCACCGAAGTGACGCCGTCCGGTCACGGTATTTGCGGCGTTAAGCAGCGATAAGCGCCGCATGAGCCAGACCGTCCCCGCCGTCCAGGTCAGCGCCTTGAGCAAAGCGTTCCGCGGACGCCGCGCGCTGGACGTGCCGGCCTTGTCGGTCGGTGCCGGGGAGATGGTGGCGCTGATCGGCCCGTCCGGCTCGGGCAAGAGCACGCTGCTGCGGCACATGGCCGGGCTGATGCTGGGCGACGCCGGGGAGGTCCGGGTGCATGGCTGGACGGTCCAGGCGCGCGGGCGGCTGGCGCGCGATGTGCGGCGGCTGCGGGCCGGGGTGGGCGTGGTGTTCCAGCAGTTCAACCTGGTCGGCCGCCTGCCAGTGCTGACCAACGTGCTGGTGGGCAGCCTGTCGCGGCTGCCGGCGTGGCGCACCGTGCCGGGCTGGTTCCCCCGGGCGGAACGGGAGCGCGCCCTGGCGGC
>JANHGO010000043.1:584329-612762 GCA_024606505.1 Aquila spilogaster
AGGCCGGTAGCCTGCCGGCGGGCCGGGGCCGCCATGGCCGGTGAGTGCGGGGCGGGGAGAGCCGGGGGGGGGTGGCGGGGCGAGCCCGGGGACTCGGCCGGCGGAGCCGCCTCAGGCGGGAGGCGGTCGCTTGCCGAGGCGGCGCCGCCGCTTCGCTCCGGGGGTCCGTGACTGGAGGCGGTGGGGTGGCGTCGCGCCTTTCGCGAGCGCGGGTGTTTTGGTGCCTTCGGCGCCCCGTACTCGGGCCGCCGTCGGCTGCGAGGGCGGCAGTGGCTGCCTGATGGCGGCTCGCCCGTGGGCCCCCGGGACGCCGCACCGGCCCCGCGGGGGACGCTCCGCGGGTGGTGGCGCGGCCTGCGTCCCGTCCCGCGTCCCCCCGGCCCTGGGGAGCTGGCGCCGCCCGGCCGTGCCGGCCCTGGCCTGGGCGCCGGTTCTGGGCAGCCTCCCGGCGGCGGGGCGGGGGGGGGGGTGTCTTACAGGGGCGGGTCGGAGCCGGCGCTGGCGTTTGTGGCCCCAGCCAGGCCCGTGTCCGAACCGGAGCGCTTGCCTTGCCCCGCCGAGGGCGGCGGTGTGCCGTGCCCGCCTCCAGGCGCAGCCGGTGCCGGATTTCGCACTTCGGCACGCCGGGCCCACGCTGCGTGTGGGTGAAGAGAGACCCGCCGCTGAGGCCCAGCCTCCATCTTCCGCTTGTCGGGAGCGTGCCTCCGCAGCTGCGGTGCGCGCCGGCTCTCCTGGCTACTGATGGCCCCCTTGTTTTAGCCTTTGTATGAAGCAGCTCGGAGGACTGGGAGCGTGTCACAACTGCCACGCCCCAGTATCAGGAGCATTTTAATATTTTGCTCACTGTTTTACCATTTTTTCTGTTTTAAAAAGATATTTCAGGAAAAGGTGAGACACTGAACTTGCTGTCAAAGGCTCTTGACTTCTGGTTACTAACTTGCCAGTAGCAGCAGCAGGTGGCAGTGGGTGAGGGCGGCACGTCCTGTTTCACCTCTGTATCGCTGCTTCCAGCTCAGAGGAGCAGAGCAGTTGCTCTTCATCGGGGGTGTGTTTGGTAACCAGTGCAATCTGATCATCTCAGACCATTTCTCTGCAGCCAGATTCCTTCTTAAAGCCTCAGCAGACCTTTCCTGGGCTCTTGAAAGGGAAAAGCCAAAACCTAAATTAGCGTTAAGCTAACGTTTTGTTGAGAGACTTTTTCAGCTCTTTGCTGAGGTGCTTGAGCAGGGAGTTTGTATGGACGCGTACAAATGGCAGGTCACGTGCCTTCAGGTTTTGGTTGTCGGCTTGCCTTTACAAAGTTTATGAAAGTCATCCAGGAGTTTTACAGGAAGTTGCCACCTGTGTTTGCGCTGCACAGCAGCAGATATCGTTGAGGTTTTTGGAATGGATGTTTACAAATTATGTGTGTTGTTACAGAGAATGTCAGAGGGATGTGGTGGGTTTTGTGTCTGTTGTATTTAAATTTATCTGCTTGTGATGATCCTGTCTGTTTGCTTGGTAAAGTGAAGGAGGCTTTTAAGGGAAAAACAAACAGAAGATGAAACCATAATAAAGATGCAGTGGTGTCAGAGATGGTATCAAGAGTCCTTATGTAAATATTGGTGGAGTTATTAGTTGGAAAGGTCTACCTGCCTGACTTAAGGCAGTTAGCAGCATTTATGCTCTTGGGGCCCAAGCGTGGATGAGGGTGCTTACATGTCACAGCCACAATGAGGAGAGGCTGATCGCAGCCTACAAATTTGAAATGCAGCTGTATTTATTTATTTACTGTGATAAACTTGAGGTGGCAATGCAGACCCCAGCCTAAGTTGGCAGGTCC
Organism: Aquila spilogaster; assembly: GCA_024606505.1. Taxonomy (NCBI): domain Eukaryota; kingdom Metazoa; phylum Chordata; class Aves; order Accipitriformes; family Accipitridae; genus Aquila; species Aquila spilogaster. The sequence goes on from JANHGO010000043.1 coordinate 586,152, forward strand.
GTAGGGCCATGTGGTTTTATCCAGAAGGGCAGCGCAGGTAGATCATAGAGGAGCATATGCAGGGGACTGCGAGAGACAATATCCCATTTGACATTCCTTGCACAGAAAACAATGTGGGTCTTTTATGGTAAGAATAATTAAGCAGAATCAAAATTACAAAGGGGTTTTTGACAGCCGCTCTAACCTGAAGGTTAGGTTTTGTGTTATCAGTGTGTTGTGCCAGTGGCTACTACCACCTTTCAGGGACCAGACCCCTCACCACAGGCCTATGGAGCAAGAGCGCCAACGCCACAGCGCTTGTCTGATGTCCTGGCTGCTGCCAGGGTCTGGCATGCTGGTGCCTAGGTCAGGAGTTATCTCTGAAAAACTCTCAGTGAACACACTCTGCTGTTAAATTAGGAAGAGCTTTGGGAAGGGTCGCTATGTCACCCTTGACGTTTTTTCTGCAGGAGTGTAGAAGACAGTCTGGCATGTTACGGTCACATACGATCAGATTTTTGATGAGCCTTGTTACTTCCAAGAGCGGAATATCTTTCAACAGCCTTAAAATGCTAGCACTTAGTATAATGGATGGGTCGTTCTGCCGCTATTGCCAAAAACCTAATTGCCCATTTGGAAGGAAGAACAGAGATGTGTCATTTTATGAAGCGTTGCAATGGGGGAGATTTTTACCTGCAGGTGAAAAATGATGAGTGTGTTGCTTTGTTACTGTCATTTGCTGCTTGCACATTTATCATCACTGTTTTTATGTATTTTATTCTCTGTTTGAGGAGCTGCTGGCTACAAATAACCAGTAATCTCTTGGTTTTCTCTGATATCTCTTAATTATACGTGTACTACCTTTCCTTCTGTGTGTGCGGTCAGGTGCAGGCTGTATATGTTAGCATGGCATGCATATGCTGTATGCCAGAGGCCTTTTGTACTTTGACTAAGAGAAAAAAGCAGTTGTGTATGATGTGTCATGGGCTTATAGTAATTATAAGTCAATAACGTGAATCATGTTTTCTTCTCAACTGTCAAAAAACAGTTCCTGGGTTTCCTGTCTGTCTCTTTGACAAGTTTACATTTCCTCTCAGTAAGGAAAATACCGACCTTTTTTTAAGCAAACTTTAGGTCAGCTTCAGTGACGTGGTATCCAGTCTTAGCTGTATTTGCTGCCTCTCTTCAGTGAGGCTGAGCTCAGTACACTGCCAACCCTCCAGCTACGTTGAAGCCTGCAGACTCCTCCACTGCAGCTGCGTGCTTGAGCAAACCTGCAGCTGGGTCCAAAGCCTGTGGACAGGATTAAGCCCAGTTAGGTTAATGTTCTGGTGGAGGAGAAGGTGTAACTGCCGTAACATCAAATTACAAATTCGGAGTTAGATGCAATCCTCATGCAGTCTGAGGGCATTAAAATACCTGGCAATGCCATGCCTGTGCTGTAAGCTGTGGTTAATTGACCTGGTCTCCTGATTTTGCAGCTCTGAACTTTCTAGGCAAGTACCGGGTAACGGCACGACTGTCCTCTTAATGCTGGGGTGACTCCTGCTTAAAACCAAAATCTTAGAAAGTTTTTAAATTTTCCTTGCAATAACTGTCATCTCTTTGAGGCAGTGAGATAAAAGGTGGATAGGCAAAATATCCCAAACAGCTGCTCCTTAAATTCTTAAGACCTTGACAGCACATCGGTAGGTTGCTGCTGTTGCGAAGTTACCTGGTTTGGGGTTTCTGTTACTTGAAAATGTAAATAATGGGCATGTTCAATACTATGTTCAATGCTGCTTGTGATCAGTGATTATAAAACCTCATAGCACGGACATGTTTGTACACCCATAACTGGGCCATGACTGGCAGGGCATGGGAGCAGGTCCGTGCCATAACAAAGCTGCCAGAGCTGCTGGGGCAAGCTGAGCATCGTGTGGTGGCTTCAAATGCACACGTGTGCTTTCCAGATACCCTTATCACTCCAAAGCAGGGTGCCACGTTCCAGCCGCTAGGATTGGTGGGGCTTTTTTTGTTTGTTTTCTTTAAATTTAGTGGCTGGAGCACAATTCTGCATTGGTGGGTGGTGTGGGTGGGAAGTTTCACTTCTCTGGTCTACCAGAAGCCTGAAGGCAGTTCCTTGTGTGCTTTGGGCAGAGATTTCTCAGAGTTAGAGGCGAGATGAAACATTTCGGAAGAGGGAAGTGAGATACTGGAAATTACTTCTGCTCTGCTTTTATTGAGCTAGTGTTGAGCTTGATAACCTCTCTTCAGGAAATTTTGAACCTTGCACCACATCCTAAATACTGAACTGAAGTCATTTGGAGGAGGTGAAGGTGCAGGCAGGTGAAATGTCTCTGTGGGGATGGGGAGGAAGCAGACTGCTTCATGGGTGCTTCTTAAAAATGGAGCATCCCATAGGATGGGAGAAGTGTCTTGCAGATGCCTGAGCCAGGTGTAAGACCTGTCCTTGGTAGGCACAGTTTAGCAGTAGCCAGAGAGTCCAAGAGCATTGTCTCATTCTCTTCTCCTGCCTTTTGGCTTAGATGGGAAGAAGACATAGCCACCCCTGAAATCACAGAGAGGCTTATGCCCCATAATACAGTGCACCAGCGCGCAGGTTTCAGGTGGCAGCAAAAAGCCCTCGGTAAGACTGGTGATGGTTTAATGAGTGTGTGTAAATGAAAAGTGCCGCAAGGACTTGGAGTGCTCATGATTGCTCAGAAAATGATCTTGACTTAAATGCGATCTTCAGTTGGTCACAGTTAACTTCACTGGTGTAATTGCTGGTAATAGACTTCTGCGTGCTGCCTGTGCAGGTATCGGTAATGACAAGGCAGCAGCAGAGCAAGAAGCAGGGAAGGAGATGACACTTTGAGCCTGCTTTTATTTTATTTTGTATACTAATTCTGCCAGATCCTTGTCATGCTTTTAGCACTTGCTGTGGTTTGTTGTTTGAATGTCAGTGGTATTTGAAGTTTAATTGCTTTGTGAGCTGTAAGACCCTGGTTTAATGCATGTTTTTTGTAAGTTTGCAGAAGGTACAGAGTTGTTGGTGACACTGAGAGTCACTACAAATCATGTAGCTGAGGCAGAAGAAGGAGGAGGAAGCTGCAGGGGTTGTGGCACTTCATTCCCCAAAAAGTATTTGCATGAACAGACACCACAGTCTCCTGGTCCTTGCCTCAGCCTTTTGTGCACGCCAGTGAGTTGATTTGAAGAGGAGGAGTTTGATCTCAGCCCTGAATCAGATAACATGGATCTTCTTGCAACAAAAAGGAATTGCACAGCAAGTATGTCAGGGCAGTATGTTTCTGACAGTACACGAAAAAGCTGCCTTAAGAACAAGCCGTGGAAAAGTGAGGCATTAGAAACACATGGAAATAATAAGGTGTTCTTAAGTAAGAATGTAACTGAAATCCTGTTGTGCCTGTAGAATCGCAGCTCTCTATGCAGTATGAATAGCTGTGCGTTCTTGTTTGAACAGGAGTGACACTGGCACTGGAGAAGTTATTAGTGTGTGATGGCCACACTGGGAGGTTTTCCTGAACCCTTTCCTGCAAATGCTCTTAGTCCTATAGAGATACAGAAAAAGGACAGTGTAATACAAAAAAACCCAAACATGATATAGAAAGGGCAAGGCCTGTGTGTAGGTGCAGTGCATCATGCCAGAGTTTTCTGGCTCATTTCCTTCATTCTTTTGTTTATCTTCTCTAATTGCAGGGAACAAAGGGCTGATGCCTATGTATTTTCTGGTAGCCAAAATACCATAAAACCTATGCATTTGCTTTAAATGGGGAATATGGTGGGGGTGGCAGTGTTTTGGTTTTGTTTTCTGTGCTGCTTGGTTATGAAGTCCTGTACTGACATTTTAACACTTATTTCAGACACAGTCATAAACATTCTCTTTCTGAATCTGATAAGGGCACAGTAACCTGTGGAACCAGTCTGTGCCTGTATCTTAATCTAGGGACTATAGACAAGCAGCTATAGGGAAAGCTATGCTCCTGCAAAATCCATTGCTGTCAAACTGGAATTGGTTCCTAAACCAAGAGCAAGTGTGTATTTGTGTATTTGCAGAGCTTGGGGTTAATAGAAAAAGATGTGGTGTATTTGTATGTGTATTTGAGTGTACCTCCGTGTTAAAAATGTACTGCTTTTTGAATGCCCTTTCTCCCCACTCCTGTGTGAAGTGAAGGCAGAAGTCCTTCCCTAAAAAACTTAATGGTTCTTTGGCAGAGATGCTGTTCCTGGTGTTCCAGTTCTGTTTCAGTCTGGGCAGTTTCTGCTGGACAAGTTGCTGAAGTCTCCCGTTAGACCAAAGGCAGCAATAAACTCTTGGAGGGTTGGGTGATGTTAGAGCCAAATCACTCCGTCTCAGTCAGCCCCTGGCTTTGCCTGGCTGTGTGAGCTTCTCTGCATCCCCTCCCACCCCACGCTGTGCTGCAGTTGTCAGGTGCTAAGCAGCAGGCAAAGACCAGCCCTGTACTGTACACCAGTATCAGTAAAGTACGTAATCTGAAGCCAAATTTATGTCCTTTTACTGTTCTACTTCAGAGAGAATGTCTTTCTATGAAATACATATTTACATCAAAAAATTATAAAACGAACACGTTAGTTTCAAACTCCATCGTAATCTGACTTCATAAATGATAGAAAACTTATCTTCAGTGATTTAACAACTTTAGGACTGTATTTGATTAAATATCCATCAGTGCTTGACATCTAAATAATTTAGAACCTTCTCCCTTTGGAAAGAGAGAGGCAGCATGGGTGACCACCCAGGGGTTCAGAAGTGTGTAATTTTAAGGGGATGGGTCTTTGAAAGCATGTGGCTATGTTGTGTTTCCCTAACAGATAGTCAGCCTTCCAAAATTACATGATGGTGGTAATTTTATTTTAGCTGTTTAACCAGTGTTAGGAAAACAAAATTTACAGAATTTAAAAATGGCTTGCTAATTAACTGGTGTGGTTTGTTCTTTGTATTATTTTATCTCTAGATCAGTCGTATTGTCATCGGCTGCAGCACGACATGTATTTTCTTACAAGCAACAGTCGACTGAATGAGCAAGTGGTTGATAAAATTATTCTTCAGCTTAACAGAGTCTACCCCCAAATTCTTAGCAATGCAGAAGCAGAAAAGGTAATTTGATGAATTTTACTATATCTCTGAATGTTGCATTTTTTTGCAGGTCAGTAGCACGGCTGCCCTCTTCCTGACTTGACTCTTGGTGCCACATGCAGCCAATCTTCCTCACCTCTTACTTGCTGACCAGTTGTATCTGGGATCTCATATCAGAGGAGAAGTCACAGGGCTGGCACATTCCCTGTGCTGGGTGGTTATGAGAGAGGGCACTCTCTTCAGCAGCACCTTAATGCCACAGTCCCTGCCATGACGTCTGATGCTGTGCATGCAGAAGCACATACTCTCTCTCTCTCTCTCTCTCTCTCTCTCTCTCTCTCTCTCTCTCTCTCTCTCTCTCAAACTGCTTATATATGGTTATATATATATATAAAACCACTCCTTGGGAAGGATTGCACCCATCATGTGACCAAATGCCCTGCATGCTTGCCTCCTCACATGAGTCGGTGTGGAGTGGAGTGTCAGATGATCTGTGCTGCATCCAGCTGTGTCCACAAAATCATCTATATTAGCTTAATCAGTTTTAGTTGCTGATTAATGTGATTAATAACTCTGAGTATTGGTAGAGAAGGGGGGCATTAGTCCTACCTATAAGTGTGGGAGCTGTGGGAAGTGGGTGGAATTAGTAATATCTTCCAGTGGTGCCACTATGTATGGAGGAAGGCTGCCTGCTCTGGCATGAAGCTTTCAAAGATGGGTAGCCATTTTTAGGAAGAAAGATTTTTTTAAACTTGTGTGGAGTGAAAGTTAAAGTCAGTTAAAAGCTTCCTAGATCCTACTTATAACAGTTTGTACTTGCCCTCTGCTGACTTACTTGTCTGCACAAGGCTTGGGGTTTTGGCATACCAGTATTTTAAGATTAGGAAAAATAGGTCTAATTCTGTCATAATCAAAATCCTTGGGGATGAATAGCATTTTGGTGATGTAGAGCAGTGCTAGATCATCAGCTGAGCCAGTCCAGCCACTCAGTTATGATAAACAGTGTGACATGCGCAATTAAAGATCATCTCATTCCCTCAAGAGCTTCAAAATAAATGCATAAAGAATCTGTGAAATTTAATTTGTGACTTCTGCACTTAGCAGACAGAAATGAACTGCTTTCACATAGGTCCAGGCAAGTTTCTGTCAACTCTATTGAGTGTTTAGGAAGCTTACAATCTCAGCTATATCTGGTAGACCTTTTGTTAGAATAAGGAGTGTTGTATAAGGTATGTTGCATTCCTGTCCCCCTAGAGTAGGAATTGATCCTAAGTAAGTATACTACAAAGGTTATCTACTGTACTGGTCTGAAATATGCTTTGCTGTGAATGGCTTTGGATGTTTTCCAAATAAGCTGAAAATGGTCTGATGTGTGTAAGACTTCATTCTCTTTGTAAGGTCTCCTAATATTCATCACATTTTGGATTACAGAAAAAAAGTGCTTTCTTCTGCAGCTGCTTACCCTGTTGCCTGAGTAATGAGAATTTGTACATGTTGCACTGGGTATGCAGCAGTTAATTGTGCTGGAAACAATGAAACATGTAATCTTGGAGTGATGAACACTCCAATATTGGGACTAATATAAGTAGTATAAAGTACCTTTTTGGGTGATCATTACTAGGCAACTAAGGGAAGACTTAAGAAATAAAACTTTATAATAAGATTTGTTGAGATTTTCTATCAACAACTGTCAGAATCAAATTGTAGGATACTAAGTACCATGTTAGTTCGAATGCAGAGAAAACATCAAATGCAGAGTAGCTGTCACTTTATCAGGACAGAAAAAAGAATGAGGGAAGGCAGAGGCAATATGCTCTCCATCAAGCAGTGCTGACCAGATGGAGCTCAGTGTCTTGAAGACAGCTGTGCAATGCATGTATATCCTTTTTAGGTACCCCTCATTTTTTTGGCCCATTCTTTTAGCAAAAATAAAACATGCTGTATATCTTCACTCCCTGGCATATTGTAAAGTGATGTAAAATTGATTTTCAGCTGTTGTAAGCTCTCTTCTGATAAGTGCTTTTCTCTTACAGTTCAGGAATCCAAAGGCATCACTCCATACCAGACTTTCAGATCTGATAAAGCACCTTCAAAAGAAAGGAGACAGGCACTGTCAAGAGTTTTACAGGGCTCTGCAGATCAATGCTGATGAGCTATATAATGACCTGCCAAGCAGGAAAATCTTGAGTAAGTTGATTTGTCAGTTGATTGAGTTGTGGATTTCCTCATCAGTGTATTACAAAACCTCATTTCAGATGAAGTTTAGGGTATTTAAATAACCTAAACAGGTTATTTAAATAATTTTTGGGGTATACCTTAATTCCTTCTGACTGGAATTTTCCAAAAGCTGTAAGGGGTTCTTGTTATTTGTTGACTAGCGTGAGCAGTCCAAAACTCTTTGGTTGTTTTGAAATATGAAATATGTCTTAAAACAGTTTAAGTGCAACATTTAAGACAGCAATATAAGTTGTATGAAGAACAATTTCTCTTTTCATAACCATTGCTTCTTAATGGCTTGTTTGTTTCCTCTGTGTTTATTCTTTGTAGCACATAAGAATATTACAAACCTCAAATTTGTTAAGCTCAAAACTCTGGTGGCCCAGAAGCTTGGCTTTCCCTCAATCCATAAATCTCCAAGTTGTGTCTAGGTTAACGTGAAGCAAACATTCATAGGTCCTTGCATGAACTGTGGTATTAATCACTTAGGATGTGTTTTGTGCAGCTGACAGGCCTGACTGGCGGCCATAAAGCTGCCCCCCAAATATACATGTATGAGCTTAAGGACTGAGGCTCAACAGATTTATTTCGATACTGCAAAGGAGCTCATTTCTTTAAGGGAAAGTATCAAGCCTGACTTGCCAACGTGGGATAATGCTTGCTATGTGTTGGTGGGGTTTTTTTGTTGTTTTGTTTTTTTTTTTCCCTACCTAATGAACTGGAGAAAAGAACAATGTTCCAAATGGATGGGAAATATGTTCAGGCATCCCGCATACTGAAATGACTTGAGGAGCTTGAGGGAAAGCTCTCACGTTCAAGTTAATGAAGCTGCAAAAGGACTGCAGTTTAAGAAATCCTTGTAAAGTATCTAACAGCCCTAATGCTTCACTGGCCAATTGATTTCTAATTGTAAGAAACTCCACAGTTAGGTGCTGGGGAAGTTTTACACATGTGGGTCAAACTCCAGTGAGATTCAAACCATTACACCAAAAGTCCATAGGTTTAAAAAAGCCAATTAGGCCTCTTTTATTTCTGGAGTGAAAATGGCGTGTAAAATTGTAATTACCTTTGAAGATACTGCATTGTCTAGGTTCATTTCGCTTTTCATTTTGAAGGAAAATGTTTGTATCTTCTCAGCACAAATACATACCAGTGGAAGACTGCACCATTTGCCTGCCTGCACAGGGAGGCTGCAAAATTACCCCAGGTCTCCACATCCATACCTGAACCCTCTTGAACTGGGAAAGTCTGGGCCCATCCCTGCCTCAGAATCTCAGATGAGCATGAATCCCTATTGATTCAGCCTCGCAGCAGCTTTAAGGCAGTGATTTACATCTGATCTTCACCTTGCAGAAGTCATGCCCTTTGAGGGAACAGGCTTTTAAATCAAATAGTCTTGGATCTATCATTTTCACCTGGGTAGAGCTCGAGCAATAAATTTTTCAGCCAGGCTGACTGGAAGGCAGCAGACAGCCTTTATTAATTAAAAGCAACTTAAGAAGTCTTAGTGTAGTCACTAAGAATAAAATTTCAAGTGTGTTGATGGTTTAAGAGTTTAAGCTCTGTTAATGTTCAGTAACACCTTCTACAAGCCATTTCTGAAAGTGTAGATTAACATACGCGTACGCAGTAGCCAAGGCCTGACTACATCTCATATAGACGGTCTGAATTCAGTTGAGTACTAGAAATAGCATAGCTGTGACCGAGTTCATCCATACCCATAAAACTGACATTGAAAGTTGTGCAGATATTGCGAAGATGAACTCTCACACTGCCTCATGCTGTTGTCGTGCCTGGACAAACCAGCTGAAAGGGGGGTCTGCATGAATTTTTCACTTTTAGCTAGAGCATAAACAAGCTTATCCCTGCACCTGATTTACGTGGTTACTTCTGAGAGCTTTTACTCAGGTAGCCACATGAGTTGGCAGGGTTAGGGCTTCTCATGTTCAGACTGCACGTAACAAGTACATGTTCTAGAAGTGCTTCACAGAAAAAATAGAGCTGTTTGTGGTGCCCTGAAACTGTTTTGCTGCTGTTGCATTATGCAAAGGGACTCCAGTAACCATAAGTCATTAAATTCTCTGTATCTTGGTACACTCTCTTTATGTTACCATTCTCAGAACCATGAGAATAATTTAAATAACTGAGTTAGAATGCTACGACATGCTGAGACTCTGCAGTTTCCTTATATTGACCTGAGAAGGAAATAATGAGATGATTGTGTTAATATGTTTGCTGCTGCTTAGGAGTTCTGTAACTAAAACAAATGTCTGCATTCTGAGTTGAATGGTCGATAAACATCTGTGCAGCATTTTAAGCTAAAACCACAAACAATTCTGTTCTTCAGGAAAAGCTTCTTTTTCAGTATGAGGCATTATTTCTCATTTAAGTGAACTTGGACATTTTGAATGTTAAAAGCATTATCCTTCAGACCTCTAGCATGTACAATTTTTATGTTACTCAAATGTTACTCATAGCAGTAGTTGTTAAATTTGTCAAATTTAGCACAGAGCATTTACCTAATTGACACTAGAGTTTCTAAATGTGAGGAAAAAAGGGAATCCCTAACATGGGGACTTTGTTCTAAGTGCAGACTGAATTGAAACAAGCAGCGTTATAAACACCTGGAGAAATTATTGGTGAGGACACTCATGAACTATGGCCAGGACAGAGTTCTGTAAAAGATTACATGCAGCTGTAGATACGAAAAATGTTTTCTACAGAGGAAATCCTTTCAAAGATTTCTTTCTCATTTTTAAAACAACTTTAAAATTAGTGCTAGAACAAAATTTCTTTGCCTCAAGTATAATATTGCAAGTGAAATGTTTAGTAATGTCTCAGAATTCCCACTAGAGGGTGGGTAAGGCACACGGCATGGGCAACTTCAGAGCTATTGAAGCCAAACAGGATCTTCCAAGTGACTCAGAAAATGTTTTTATTTCTCTCGATGCTGACATGGACTAGAAAGATAAAGGATCAGATCAGCCCCACACAGAGATAGCCTGACAAAAGTGCAGAGATTTCGCTGTGCTCTCCTGTGAGGTGTGAGGATTTCTTAGCTAGAGGATATAGAGAGGACATCCTTCAAAACAGGCAGGCTGTGTAAGGTTGCCATTGATACAGAGTGCACCATGGAGGCTTTGCAGCAATGCTTTCTGCTTCAGTGACTCTCAAGCTTTGCAGCAAAGTGCTTTAGATGTTTCTGTTCTGCTTGAACGCTATGCCCTGTCACCCCACCGAGAGGGATGTATTTAGCATGGGAGACAGATATTCGCTGTCTAATGTTGGCTGACAGCAAGTCCCCTTTGCTGACTTGGTGAACAGGGCAGTTTTCCAAGGCATGTCACCTAGCTCCAGATTGTCACATAGAAGAAGGAAATCAGTTGAAACCAAACAGTCTCAAATTCTTCCCTATTGACAGCCAGATTTGGAGCGCTCGCTTTTTTCTGCTTTTGTTTTTTTTTAACCCTCTTGACCACAAAGAGGTTTGGCTAAAAAAAGTTGTTTTGCAGATTCGTGATGCATTAAAGGAAAGTAATTCCTCTGCCATTTATGGTGGCGGTGGTGGTGTTTGGTGTTGCACACACGTTCTGCAGACGTTATCTCCACATCTGTATGGCAAAGGCACCTCTAAAAGAGCTGCAGGTGTTTCTGCTCAAAGAAGCTTTATTGCTGCTAACTACTGAACACCTTGTCTTAAGGTCAACCTCTTTTTCTACTAGAATTTGCAGAAAGGTAGAGGCAAAAATTATTTGCACCAAATGTTAGCACGTAGTACCTACAGACTTTCAAAGAAGCTGTACATGTCTTTAGCTGAGAACGAATTTAGATAGTCTGCGCCAAGCATTTTGTTCCAAGTACTTCATCTGCCAGATACATTTATGCCCAGATATTTACTTAAGAACAGAAAGAATGTTGATGCCTATAAGAGGTGTTTTCAGATTAGCACATATATTAGCAAATAGTGTGTATTTTATTACAATGACAATTTCTGGCATTATGGAAGGATTAGCTCCTGCTTTCCTCACTTGGGAAACAAGTGTAATGTTACTTATGTGGTTAGTGCTTAACCAGATCAGAGGTGTTGCTGCAGCTGTTTCTAGTTGAATTCAAATGACTATGTGCCTATGTCTTTTGATCAACATATATCCAGATTTAACAATAGTGATGATTTACGTTTGGAGGGCTTAATAGTTTATGTCAAAATTGGATATTTTTCTGAAATGTCTTGTTTTGCACAATTTTGCATGTGCTGATTGTGTTCATTTGTTTGCTTGAGCTGAGTACTAACTTTTCATGTGTTGCTTTTATTTCTAGAAACCACAGATTCCACAGAGATAGACACTGACAAGGAGAAATATATGCTAAATGACAGGGGTAAATAAATGCATACAGTGTCACCGGATGGAATGGCATTTCAGATTATGATGCAATTTATTTTATCATGTAATTTGCATTTCATGTAACAAATTGTTTTATGATGTCTTAACTGTCACAAGTTAAGTGGAATTAATGGAGGAAAACGTACTGGGCTGCTGTTGAGGAAACCAGTGCCAGGAAATTCAAGAGACTGTAGAGTTTAATCAATATTTACAATGGTATTTTTACTTACACTGTTATAGCTAAACTCTTCATTTCCTATGATTTCTTCAGTGCTTGAATAGTAAGGTCTATTCAGCTGCTGCTGCTGTCATTTTGCATAAGGCCATCAATAATTTTTTTTATATAACCTTCAAATTTTTTCATGTCTTTTTAAGCTTTCAATTTAAGTACAAATCATATGGAAACAAAGAGAAAAGAAGATGGTGTGCCTGTGCATTTATTCACTGAAAGATATTTTGAAAAGGAATTGAAGATCTGAAAGCAAGCTGAAGAATTTTCAAAATTTTTAATGAACTATTTTATCATTTAGGTTTAATTGATATTTTGTTGAGAAATTTGGATACAATTATGAGAGAATAAAAGCACCTTCTACGAACTGAGCCTTTTGCCAGCTTTCCCCTGAGAGAAAACTGAAACGAGAAGCAGAAACACAGTTTAACTCAATGTATTTTTTTGCCTGTGTTGGTGTTACTTTGAATATTGAACCAAATTGCTATTCAGGTTTTTCACATCGCTATTGCTGACTGCAGCATAACAGTACAGGAAGAACCGAGAAAGCACTTGGAAATAAGAAAATTAAATAATTTCTATTCTTACTCTGCTGATGAAAGAGCTGGCCTCAGACTGGAGATTGTCTGGCTGCTAGCCACCCTCGTTGGGAGATTACATCCGAAGGAGCAATCAAGTCCTTGCTCTTTTGCTGTTTCTCCAGTGTCCTTGTCCGCTTGGTCAGCTCTACTCATTTGTTGGTCTGCAGTACGTTTGTCCTTAAATTGACAGGTGCAGTTTAATTGTAGCTATGTTCATAATGAAGTAGTAAATACAAATAGAATATTAGATAATAAAGAAGCAGATGTAAATCTTTATGACGTTTTGTCTGTGGATAAGTATGAATTAGAAAGGTTTTATTGACCATCAATACTGAACATCAGCGTTAAACTGCATGTAATTCTAGGCAGGCACATGTTCCAGTGGGAGATTTGTTTTAGGGGTGTGTGTGTGTGTCTCTGCATTTCAGCTTCCAGCAGAATTGTAAACAGGAACAAGAATATTTGCTCTTGTCATGAAAGTGGAATTTGTGGAACATCTGTGGGGAAAAAACAAAACCCTAAAAATCTGCTTCCAAGGGACTGTAGTCTCACAATGTATTCTTACCCACAGGCAGTGCATTGGCCCAGTGGGGGCTCTTTATAGAGTAAAATGCTACACTGTGTGGTGAGGTCCCAGTAGTCTGGTTAGTATGTTGTTGTAGTGTTTAATGGGGTTTTTGCACAAAGTTTTAGAGTGAGAAAACATCTAAGGAAGCTTTCACTTAAATTTCATAGGATATAGCTAGCTGAACAGAGCAAACGGTGAATGGTGTCAAAGCAACTGTAGTAAAAATTAATTGCAGTATAGTAAATGTGCTTCATAGTACATTAGCTACAGAACATACATAATTGTGAATGTTAGCTTCATCTGAATACACTTAATTATGCATATTAATAGCAATTGGTGATTTATGAACTGAGCTAAACTTCCACTGCTCTGTTCTGTCTTAATGTGTTTCCTTTTTTGTTTTCTTTAGGTCCAGTGTTTTTCCTCGCTTGTTTTAGCGTTGCTGCAGGATTTGCATTATTTTGGTATTGCTGTAACTCAGGTAATCTACTTCGGTGTTTTTTCTCTTGGTTGCCTTACTTTAGCACAGGTTGGGAGAGCAGCGTGCCTCTTGACCTACCATGGCTTACTTAATAGAGCAGGTCAAGGTGTCATCATTCATTAATGAGGCTAGACTACAAACTGCACTTCAGACATGCCAAGATATAAATAATGGATAGTTTGCCTACAGAGGATGCCACAAATAGGGGCTCTTTTTAAAGACAGTAGTCATGTGAGCTCCTGTTGCTATAGCAATGGTTCATGATTCCCAGCAGTCACGAGACAGACCCAAACCTTCTGGCTTCCACATCCCTTGGGAGCTGGTTGAAGCATGACCAGTGCCAGGGCCAGAGGACGCTGGCTCGATTTGCTGAGCCTGAGCAGCTACAACCATTGCCCCTGTTGCTGGCTCTGGGTATTAGCTGTCCCTGGAAGCCACCTGCTTCACAGCAGCCAGCAGAGCAGAGCTCCTGCTCCTCTTCACAGTCCTACCTTCCATTCACCCAACATTGCTGTGAGAGCGGCAGCTCTTAGCAAAAAGTGCATCGATGTGTCCACATGGATCAACTTCAGCAAAGCAGTGAGTCAGTGCTAGTGGGAGAGATCCAGGGAGAGAGAGTAGCTGATTCAGAGGTGTCACTTGCTCTCGAGTCTTCATACGGTACTGTGGGAAGTACTAGTCTTCACATGGTAGATGGGGAGCAGAATCCAAACTCCGTTTTGGTTTAGTGCCTTCTGCTCCTTATACCTGGGTCACAGCAGTTACTGTTGGACATTGTTCTTTACTATTTTTTTTACCCAGAGCTGTAGGCTACAGTAGCACCAGTTCATGGACATTTCAGGTGATGTGGGAGTCTGGGCTGTGTTACCCTTCATTCCCAGATGAGAGTCCCTCAGCTGGACTGTCCGTGGAGTCAGGGTTTAAGGCTAAAAGGGAACCATTAGACCTTCAAGGCTAACCTGTGTGTTTCCTTAGCTGCCGTCAGTTCCCTTCATCATATTCAGTCACCAGCATTCAATAGAAGCATTTTCAGAAAAGCATTCAGGGGCTGATACCAAAAAATCAGAGAATCCATCCCTTCCCTTGATCCATTAATTGTCCATAGCATTAGAAGTGTGTGTGTTATTCTCAGTTTGAACTGGTTTCAGCTCCAGCCTATCATTTTTATTAAGCTTTTCTCTACCAGATTGCAGAGCCCTTTAGCCCCTTGTTTCTGTGCCAGCTGACACTTCATATTTTCTCCCTGTGGAGGTCCTTGTGCCTCAAGTTGGCTCTCTGTCTTTATTTTTGCTAAAATTACCAACTAATCTCCCCAAGTCTTTTGTTCCAAGGCTCTTTTTTCCAGTTTTTGAGGCTCTTCCCTGTACCTATGCAGTATCTCAATGCCCCATGTGTAACAGGGCCACCAGACCAGGATGTGGTGTTCCAGGCTTGCACCATCCGGTGCTGTGCTCAGGTGTAAAGCTGCCCCCTTACCTAACTCAGTAATCTCCTCTTCCTGTGTCTGAACTTGCAGCAATGAATCCTAACAGATTCATTGTTATGCTGTCTTGGCAGATGATGTATACAATATTGAAGGAAATGGACTTTCTTCTAGAGTCGTCTTTTTATTGATTTTTATTTTTTGTAAATGCTGCTTACTAGCTAGAATGAAACTTAACTGTGTTCACTTTCTCTTTTTCCTCCCATCTTCATTCTATTTTAGATACCAAAGTCGTAGGAAGAGCCAGGAGAATCTTGGGCTTTTCTCCTATTATCATAGGAAGACACGTTAGAAATATTTGTATGTTGTATTTGGAAGACATATCAAGAAATTAAGGAAAAGCTGCCTCTTCACTTCTCTGTACAGTATACCTGCCAAGGGAAGACAACAGTGCGTGAATATTAATGTACTATACTCTCATACCAAAGATTTTATTAACTAGCTTCATCAATAATTGTGTTGCTTCAAGATGTATTCAGAATTTCAGCTATATATGTCCTTCCTTATGGGAATGGACCATTTATTTTTGTAAACGCTTATTTTAGAATATTTATCATTTGGATAAAAAATATTTTTAATACAAACTTTAAAATGATATCCTAAGTGATCATGGGTCTTAAGCCATGTTTGCATATGTGTTTTATACTGGAATGAAGGATCACAACTGTTTTAAGGAATGCTAGCCTGTCTTTTGTGATAATTAATTTAAGAAAAGCACTTAAAAAAACACATGTACTCAAAGCCTTACTAAGAAAAGGATCTCCATCTCAGGATCGTCTGTTTTGTCTAGAGCCTTTATACTTACTGCCTGAGCTCAGGTGGGCACTAGCATCTACGAAGTTTATCAGTGCCAGTTACCTTTGTGTATGCCAAGTACTTGCTGTGTTTTCTAATTCTCCTCTTCGTGCCTCATCCCAGCCTGCCTTGTTCATGTTCACACTCAGCTGTTGGGCACGGTTTGAATGCTTTGGAGCTGGTGCAGACTGGTTCTCAGCCCACTGAGGGTCCCAGGGACTAGAATGTCTGATGTGAAGCACTTCAAACTGCCGAGGTTTTTCAGATTTATTCAGCTTTTCCTTTTCCAGTGAAGTGTTTTGCCGTCTGTATATCTAAGAAACTGAAGTAATCCAAGATACTTTGCATGGACTTAAGTGCCATGACATGGGGCTTTTTTTATGGCCAAGAATACGTATACTTACTTGAAGAGCCTGAGGTTGTTCTTAATGTCATTTGATGATGTTATGTTTTTCTTCTGTGAGTTGAAACCTGAAAAACTTGCAGAAACCATTGTGAGACTAAAATTCTTGAGGGAGATGCAGGGAGTCAGGGCTGCAAGTGAAGCAGCTTGGGGTTTCTTAGCTTGCTCCTGCCTAGCTCAGTAAAAATGGCTTTCCTCTTCCAGATGGGAGGTGCAGTAGTTCTGAGAAATGACATTTTCAGTGGATAGTTCTTCAATTACCTGCTCAAGAGTGTAAGGAGCTTGGGGAGACCATGTCCCTCTACTTGGTGAGAAAGATACTTTGTGGCTCTTCATTCACTGACTGAATGAAGAGATTTCCAGATCAAATCAAATGTCACCTGAATAAAAGTTGCAGCTACATCACAAGTTACCATGCACTGGAGGATCCCATGTGAAATTTTCAGTCATTTGGAGTGGTTTTCTCGAAACAGACTGAAAATTGTCTTCCAGCTTTAAACTTTGTTCACTCTATAAAGATGTCATCATCTTCTCCAAAGCAAATCGTCTTGTAATAACTGTATTTCCTTCCAGGACAACACTCAACCTGATACAGTAGCAAACATATAGTGTAGAGGAGGAATTGGGTACAGGGCTAAATTTTAAAATAAAAGACCCAAAGAGTATTTGTGGGAAATGTCTTGAGAGATGAAAAAGGGCTCAGAGGACCCTGATTTTACTCTTCTGATAAAGCGTTTTTACCTATGGCATTGCAGTGTGGTTGGGACACGAGCCAACCCTTTGTAGAGGTAGCCACAATCTTCATTAGGTCAAATCTCAAGAACAGATGGTGCGTCTTCGTGGCCATCACTGGTGTGAGTGCAGCTCATCTTGAAACACCCAAGTGAAATCGGACGGGCTACAGGGGTAACACTACAGCCACACTGTAAGTCAGCACAAGCTATTTGGTTTAAGCACTTATTCTGACTCTGCCGAGCTCCAGGTTGCTGGGTTTACACTGCGAACGGTGCCTCCACCAGCCACGTTAAAGCTGGCTTGGCTATTTTTACACAGCTGCAGCTGCTCCTTTGACTGTGGAGCTGGCGTTTCCCTAACAGCTCCCCCGGTGTAACTGTGCAGCACTCTACAGAAGAGTTTTCTGCATAGACAGGCAGACATACCCCAAGATCAGCAGTGGGCCGAGGGATATTATAAACACTTAATAGCCTGATTGCTGCAGTGTAAAACGTGGAATGAGAAAAATGCCATGCGAACAAAATAACACCCAGCAGAGCAGTTTATTTAGACTTCTTTTCCCCTGCCTCTACCCCACCAGCTCTTGCATCTCTTCGATCTAATCTCCATGGGGACTCTTATTAGGGAGAAAACGGTGACGGAGCTGAGCGCGTGTCCTACAGAATTGGCTAACCGCGAGGCTCTGCTGCCCTTGTTACACAACGATCTGCTGTTGCGCTGCCTTCCGTCTTGGGAAGTGCTTTAATTATATTCTGTTTTCTCTCTGCCTTGCCTTGTGTTTAAGGTGACAACAGGTTGGGTTTTTTTCTCCAGCAAACCAGCTGTAATTTACAACATTTGAAATGAAATGTTCCTTTCCCCGCTGCTGCTTACTTCCTATAGCAGCCCCTTTTTAAGGGACTGGAAAAAATGCCTCTGAAATCTAAAGGGGTTTTAAATCTTTGCCTTAAAGCCAACTTTGAAACCTCATTAGAGGAACAGTATTCCATTTTACACAAAAACCCATTTTTCAAAGTAATCGCAACAGTCACGTGTCATTTTAAAGCAGAAACAGAGGCCTTACTGCTGTTAGGCAGATTCTTTCTGTTTAGATTATCCACCATGTTACCCTTTGAATAACAGGTTGCAAATTGTTGTGAGCTGTTACTGAAACCTACAGAAATTACCAGTGCCTTATTTAATCTGAAGGTGAGAATCTGCTATGCTTACTGGTTCAAGGATGCCTTGCAGTGCCAGGAGGCCTCTCGGGTCAATCAGGCTGCTCCAGGAGCATGCTGGGTGTGCAGTAGGACATGGTCCTCTCAGTTCCTTGCTGAGAGCCTGACTGGCTTTCTTGAGCCTTGAAAACCATACAGAATAGGAAAGTTTACTAAAGGCTCTGGCTATATTTCTTCCCTTTCTGAGGTTGCTTGAGATGAGGATGCCTCTTGGGGCAGGGTGGGGGGGGAAATCCAGGATGAGCTATCCTCAGGGTTAGGGCTGGGAGGAGAGAGGAAAAATGAGTCTTGGTTCGCCCCAGTGTTGTTCGTTAAAGGACCTGACAGCAAAGAATAGAAAATCTGTTCCTTTATTAGTGTTAGTTATTAATTTAAAAAGTAAAGGAGAGGCTAGCTATAAAATTGGCATGTGCATAGGTTCGGAGACATTCTTTTTCTTGGAAGAGTTTTCTTTCAGGTGCAAATACTGAGGTTTACTACACTACTCTGCAAGCAGATGAAGTGATAATTCCATCATCAGTTCCTGGAGGAAGCCTGTATGTACCTGCATGGGAGTCAGGTCCTTCTAGTCCTTCTAGGCAAGCAGTGTTATTTACTTGGAAATAAATGAGGCAGGGTCTTGGATGAGCCTGTCTAGATGCAGAATTCCAACTTCCCTGTCAAGTCAAGAATAGCTTGGTATTTGCTGCTGAAACTGTACTGGTATTTAGGAATGTGCTTTACTTTATGTGCAGGGAAGTTGTCCTGGCTGTGTAAAATTCAGTTGGTGGTTACATGTGCAGGGGTTAGAGGCTATTCTTGTGAATGCCGTGGTTCTTGTGCTGCAGACAGTAAATGTATGGGAGCTAATAAAAAGCAGCCGTGTTTTCAACATACCCTCTCTCACCTTGTGCAACTCTCATTGAAGAAGTAAAATATTTGCCTTTCCCTGCAGCATAAGGCGCATTGTGCCTGTGGCGGCATTATGGGCTAAGGAGCCAAATGGCTGTTGGGTGGCTGATGGAGGGCTGAACGTGGTTCTCGGGAAAGAGAGGAGCAAGGAGAAGCCGTGGTCTCTGGAGGGTGGGAGTGTGCAGGTTATCGAGCAGTTGGCTCCCCTGCCAGCTTAGACTGTGCTCTGCAGTGAGTGCCTCGCACGCGGACTTGCTGCAGCTCCCACCAGGGACAGTCCCTCTTCGCTGCTGTGCGACTTGTGCATGAATCCCGAGGGGAGGGAAGGGGGGATGAGCTCCGCGCTATTCAGCCTGGAGGCCTCCTGATACCTAGCCAAAAATAATCTTCCTTCCCTGCTTTTTTTGTTATGAATAGGCTTTTTGATATAAAGTAAAGCTGAACTGCCCCTGATTGGCTTGGTGGTAATGTTGGGGCTATCTAGATTCAAGGACAAGAGTTAGCTGGTGGGATAGCCCCCTAAGCAGAGCGTGCAGGCGGCTGGCCCGAGCCATGTAAATAGTTAAGGCAGAGTGATGGGCCGCCGGCATGGCATGCAGAGAGTGCTGGAAGCAAAGTGACAGATCATACAATGAATTTGCACAATTCCATTTAAAGACAGACTGCTATTTAAAGTACTTCAGTGAATATGATGTGCCTGCAAGCCAGAGCTGGAATAAAGTGATGATTCATTCTGGGACATACTGGACTACTTCATAGCTGCTGGCTGGAGTTTTCAAAGCTGCCATGGCAAAGTTACTCTTTTTGTTTCTTTCACTTGTGATTTTTTTTTTTTCTCATACTGTAATAAATTGGAAACATATTTGGTCAAAATGTGCAGTTGTGGATGCTTTTCACTGTTGTTCTGTATGCAGAAATGTTGTTCCAGAGAGATGCCATGCCGTGGCTGTGTAATCAGCGTTGCTGTTGCACTAACAAATACAAACAGTTTGCTGTACTTCACAGGTCCTGTTTTGTAATCATTTCTCCTAACGTACATCTTCTTGAATTCTGTAGAAATTAATGGAATTTTTTTTTTTAACGGGGTGAAGCTGGCAATTAAATTGAAATAAAATCTGTACTGAGAAAAAAATGCCGCTGTTTTTCTTGTAGTTAATGCTTTGCACTTCTTTCCAGAAGCACCCCTTGACATGTTGTCCTCCTGTGGCTGCTGTCTGCTGACTGACTCCCTCCTGGTCTCTGCTCTGTGATAGTTAAATTTTTGTTTTGGGTATTTCTGGCAAGATTTTTAACGTTTTCATCTGGTTACAAAAAGTCTTTGCAGTTTTTCTGCTTAACTTGTTTAGTGATCTGAAGTTAACAGGACACATCGGTGCAAAGACTGGATGTCTTTTGGTTAAGCCTTGACTTTTTGTGTCATTTTGGTAGTCCAATGAATCATTGCTCATCAAGACTTGGGTGGAGGCCTAACTCTTGGTATAAAGTGACTTTGACACAAGATTGATTTTACAAGGCTACTTTGACCACCCAAAAAGGGACTTCAGGTAAGAAGAACACGCAGACGAATTTGTTACTGGCCTGTTCTTTTGGGTAAGCTTTGAAGGGGGATCTGCTGGCCCACGTGCTCCTGTGGGCAGTGTTAAAGGATCCTACCAAAGCAATGCTGTAGCAGGAGAAGCTTCAGGGGGAAGTTGCTGACCTGCAGCCTGGATTGCATCCCCTGCTGCAACACATTCTTTGGGGGCCAAGAGGAACCCCAGAGCCTCGGCACCTTCCCATAGCACGTGAAACGCTGTTAAACAGGAGCTGGGTTGTCAGTGCGAATGGAGGATGATCTCTTGTTGATCAGCAAGAGAGATCCTCTTCATCCTTTGCCCTCCCTTGGAGTGTCTCTGCCTGATGAGTTGAAAGGAGGGTATCTCCCCAAATTTCCTACTGCCTGGCATGCAGCTTTTCGGGGGAAGAGGGAGAGGAGCAGCTTTATTACCAGGAGGCCGCACTTGCATCTGTGCTGAGCAGGCATGTGGTGGCCTGACCCTCTGCCACTGCAGCAAAGGTCTTGTGCCTGGTGCCAGGAGAAGGGACCGGTGCAGAGCTTTTCTCCATGAACGTCACCAAGGCTCTGATGTGAGTGAAAAAACAGCTCAATTAAGCTACAAAACTGTAGGATTTGGGGGAGGGGGTAATTCTCATTATAGCTTCAACTCCTCCTCTTCATAGGGACATTATTAATGTCAAATGCAAAAGAAACCTGTGGCTGGAGATGAGACAGGTATGCAGCAGCATCGCTCTCTTTAATTCAGTGTAGCTGCTTCAGCATAAAAGAGCATTTCAGGTGAATCCTGACCTGCCCTTTCTATTTTGGAGCACAGACCACTATGCACTGCGGTTGCAAGGAAAAGCTGTCTGCCATGTTGTTGTTGATAAATCTTTAATAACGTTGTGCCTAGTAAAGCAAAAACCATTCAGACTTGGTCTGCGCTTCGTGAGCTGGTAACAGGGGACGTCAAGACGCCAGCAGCCGGAGCGCCACGGCATCTGAAGCCTCAATAAATAACCAGCAAGATGTGTCCTCGCAGTGCAACTTACATCAAGTCCTCTCTTTCCAGTAGCAAAATCTTTCACCACACTCAGGTGGGGTTTTTTTCCATTTTTTTTAAGCCCTGGGTTTAGCTACCCTGGGGGTTTCACAGGACCCAGCCCCGCAGCCCCTGTCCGGAGGATGCTCCGTGCCATCCGGCGGCTGTCTCACACTCACCAGTGCCAGCTCCAGCAATGGCCTCGGATGGTAGCGCTGCCTGGTCCCTGTGGCTGCCTCCCTGCTGAATGCCACAGCTCTGCATTAACAGAAGGGGAGAGATCTAAGATTATTTTCCACTGTCTGCACTGGCCTAATTAATTTTAAAATTTCCTAGCCGAGGTTGAAAATAGGATGCCTGTGCCTCTTAAATATTCCTGATCCATAATGGTTCTGGACAGCTGCATTACGTTTCTCACCTCTTTGTGGAGGAAAAAATAACACCCACTGAGGCTGAGATTTCCAAATCTACCCGGGGCTGAGAAGCACACTGGAAATCTTTTGAAGAGGTGTGTTACCGTGCTCCCACGGCTGCCCAGGGAGAGCTCAGCCCTCTGTCCCTCTCCCACCCTTCCCGTGTCCTGGGATGACCTTTCCACTTGCCTAAGTGTTTCATTTTCAATAAAGATTTGTTAACAGGGTTCCCAAGCACAAAATGGATTCTGGGTATTTTCAGAGAGGAAGAGGCAAAAAAATCTGCGCTCTCCATCCTACCAATTCCAGCGTGTCCTTGCTTTGAAGGACGACACATTTTTAAAATTCACAGGTATCAAAACCAAAAGGTTGCTCCTGAGCAGAGCTGGTGCTTCCTGCCCCTTTCTCCAGCCAGGCAAGCCGGCAGGAGGGCATGGAGCTGCCTGGCCTCTCTTACAGTGGGGTACAGTAACCCCGGCCCTGGGCTGGTGCTTGGGATGCTGGCACGGGGGAAACAAGGGGTGGCACAAGGGAGACAGGCGCCGTGCTGCAATAACCAGGAATGATCAGCAATAGCTCTACTCTCACACTTTTTCCTCTACACCAAGAGAGGAAAATCCAGAATTCATCATTACTTTCAAACGCAAAATTGAGCCCATTATGCACAGATGAGCACTGACCAGTCAGAAGCTGTGCTGGATGCTTCTAGATGTGTTTTAGACTCCAAAGGGTACCTTCATATGCTGTTGGTAGCTTTTGTTCTCTGCCCCACACCTTACACAAGCTGGCTGCATTCTGGTGGATTAAGGGTCCTGCAGAGGGGATGTTCTTGTCCCATTGCTGTGAGCATGGGGTCAGACCAGCTTCTGAATCTCTCACCTGGAGGGTTTATAAAGCAAGTACCGGAGCTTGTTCTCCCACATCATATCATACACCACTCCCTACCTGCTTTGCTTTAGTTTTATGCTGTTTTATGGTTGTGCAGCTAGAGCCTCCAGAGGTGAGAAGAGGCTCATCCTTCACTCTAAGATCTCGCATGTGCTTCTTGGAGGTGGCTCAAGTCACCCTGATTTATCACTGCTGCTTTTTGCTGCTCTGGAAGACCTCTACCCTACCAGGAGGCAGGAAGATAGTTTATGGTAGGTAGGAACGAAGTTCAAAGTCCAGGTATAACAGGTAAAATGATAGCAGAAAATAATAATTAATAATAATAATTTAGATGATAGCAGTTTTCTACGAGAGTTGCAAGGGCATCTTTCAGGGTATTCCCAGGCAGGGACCACTGTGGGGCACAGGTGAAACTTGTCTTGACTAGCACGGAGTTGTTAAGAAAACAAACAAGTAGGAAGGAAATTCCTCATTCAGAGCTGGATGAAATTCAGCCCTGGATGAGTCTAGGCTGGTCCTGACTCTGGAAACAGAAACGAGAAGACTCCTCATTCCATCACACCCTGCCTGTGCAAGTGAAGGGGACGTGCAAATTAAACAAAATAGTAACAGTTTAAAGATGCCAGCATCGCTATTTGATAACCGTGGTCCCTTTGAGATGTTGTGATGACACCTACCAGGGTGGCTGTGGGATGCAGGGCTTTCAAACCTGGGTTTTTATCAGCATGGAGAAAAAAAAGCTTTTACAGAGTGTGAAGGAGAATACTGACCAACACAGGCCCGTCGTGGCTTGCTCTCACACTGCTCCATTTAGTGCACTTCATACAGTTTGATTTTGTTTAGTCATGTTCCCAGAATTTGAATGTCCACGAGCAATGGAGAGGCCCGAGGGGAAATACAGTCATTTCTTTCCTGAACAATGCCTCTCCCTGGCATGCTTGATGAATCATATTTTCTGACACAGAAAAAAATTAATCCTGTTTCAGGGTAAAGACACATAGCTGTCCCCCTTCATAGCTTCCACAAGTTCAACACAAATGTGAAACATAAGGCCTTTCCAATGCTTTAAATTATTTTCATCCTCGATGCCAGGAAACTGGGGTAATGTTGGGTGGTGATGAAACTATTTATTCTCAAATATTTTTGGCACCAGTGAAAATGGTTGGCAATGTTTCAGGAGTCCTGGTGTGGCTCTTTGTACCACGGCACCAGATTTATCACTCACCCCCTAACTAATTAAAACCTGTACTGTAGAAAGGGGGTTGGGGCTACCTCTGAACTGGAAGATTGGTAAGCGGAGGAGGGGGAGTGGAAAGCATTGTGAAGGAGGCTGGAAGAAAAAGTAACCAGAGTTTTTGCTGTCTCCATTTCTGACAAAGCCCAACTTGCCTGATGAGCAGGCATTGGGAAATCTCTGTTCCCAGTTGGGGAACTGTGGCACCCTCCTTGGGAAGGCAGCTAGGTTATTAAATAGTTCTCATTAAATAATCCGGGGCGGGGGGGAATAACCGTAAAAACAGTTCTTCACTTCAATAAACCATGGAGAAGAGGAAAGTGAGTTCAAAATAATTCATTTCATCCAATAACAGGGAAGGTAATTTTTTTTGTCACCACCTTTGGATAATAATTGGTTAGGTATTATTCTTGAAAAGATTGTTTTCTGTGTCTTCCACTATTTATCATAATGTATCCTGCAATGACAGGTAGGCAATACTTCCAATGTCACAGCCAAGGGCCATTAGAAAAGTGGGGCCGAGGCTGAGCGTTTTAATACAGAGTAAAGCATTCAATCAGTGTGAAAATGTGAAATTCCTCCTTGCAGAAGAAGAAGCCTTTAAACATCACATTTATTCATGTCAGTCTTTTTGCTTTGTATGTACCTAACATGGCCGGTGTTTGCTTCCTGACACAGCCAAGAGCCACCTGCTTACATTGTGAGTGTTCCACAGAATCATAGAATCATTTAGGTTGGAAAAGACCTTTAAGATCATCAAGTCCAACCATAAACCTAACACAGCCAAGTCCACCACTAAACGATGTCCCTAAGTGCCATGTCTACACATTTCTATTACCTCTGCCCATGCTCCTGCCCCCTCTGCTCTCCTGCTGCTGTTGAATGTGTTCAAATGTGAGGTTATGAATAAATGACTGTGGGGTTAAGGGTAAAACACTGGGTACAGCTGGCACATCACCCCTGCAGTGTTTGGACTTAACCCAGCCTCTGATGAAAAACCTCCTCTAAGAGCCTGCTGTGGCCATGCAGTTATTTATCTCTTCCTCAAATGCTTTCTCTCATTTATTTTAATTTATTTCTTGCTCTAGTAATGTCTTGGCTTAGCTTTTGACTCTGGTCCAGCCTTGATCACCTGCAACCATTAAAAGGCTGCAGCAAGACCCCCACATGACACCAGGGTGAATGGGCTCCTCTCCTGCTCCTTAAATATTTCAGCTGTAAAGCAGCAACCTCTCCTTTTTCCAGGGGAAAAAGACAGCCTGCTCCTCAGACATGTAGCTTTCTGAGATAAAGGCGGTGGGAATATGGGGCACGGCAAACTTTCTTCTCCTTTGCATGCTTCCAAGTGGGTAGTTAGCTCAAGCTGAGTAGTAGTCCTGAGACAGTTTGCTTACTTTTCAAGACTTTTGACCATGGTGCCTTGCGCTGCTGTATGTGAAAGCTGCTAAAATCAAAATGACATGCTGAAATGTTATTTCGTAAAGGAGAACGTCATCTCATTTCCCATCACTGTGGGAGGTTTCTTCCAAGATACATACTGTCCTCTAGGGTA
Organism: Aquila spilogaster; assembly: GCA_024606505.1. Taxonomy (NCBI): domain Eukaryota; kingdom Metazoa; phylum Chordata; class Aves; order Accipitriformes; family Accipitridae; genus Aquila; species Aquila spilogaster. The sequence goes on from JANHGO010000043.1 coordinate 611,883, forward strand.
GTTCCTTGGGGCAAAATCTGTGTCTGAACATACTGGTGGTGTGGTCTTTGCAATGCGTGAACTTCACTTTAAGGTCATTAAATTTGTGTATGTTTAAGTGATGTTAGCCATGTTCATTTCTACTAGGAAAAAAGTAATTTACAAAGAGCTACCATCTGGTGATATCTGGGGTACCAGTTGTTTCCTGACTTATTCTAAGGGAAATGTGGTATCTACACTATTCCTTTGCAGTATGCTTTCCTGGATATTGGTTTAATAGTGATAATACTGAATGTGTTGTCTGAAGTACTAAACAGGAGTGCTTCTGCTCTGCTAGATCATTTCCCTACAGACAGTGTAGCAAAACTGCTGGGAGTATTCAGGTCTTGGTTTATTATAATTTCTTAATGGAAGTGTAGGGTTTGTGGGGATGGCCATGCAAAGATGGGAGGCTCCATCTCCCACATTGGGATATTGTGCTTATATATATGACCTGCAAATCATTTCTTTAAAAGCAAAACACTGTCATTTAGCAGCAATGTGGCTTTTTCTTGTATGCAAACAACTAAGGAGATGGCAAGCCTGCTTCCTTTCGGTCTCAGTACTTCTGTATGCCTGATGCTGCCTCTAACCTTACGGCAGAACTGATGAACTATTTTTCTTTAAATGTGCAGGTTATCAAAGATATGAGTTCATACATATGAAAATATATCATCAGTTTTCTTCTAAGTGTTCCTGCTGCCCTGCAGTAAGTAAACACACTTTCAGTAGAGCCAGTTCTGTGATTTGACAAAATTATATTGTAGAACAAGGACCAGCTTTTGACATCATTGGTTGTTTTTTTTTTTTGGGGGGGGGGGGGGGGGTTTAAAAAAAACTGTAAAAAATTTCAAAAATTTGT